>CM030837.1:7157224-7172224 GCA_018105865.1 Metaphire vulgaris
TATGTTTCTATCAAATCCCTTCTCTCTCTTCTCCTTTCCAATGTTGTAAGTCCACAATATTGAAGTCTTTTTTGTAGCTTAAATTATGACATCCGTTTACCATCTTTGTTGCTCGTCTTTGCATTTTTTTCAAAAGCTCCATAACTTTTTCAAGAATGCATTTCATGCCTGAACACAGTATTCTAGATGAGGCCTTACTAATGACATATATACACATGTAGTTTTACGACTGACTCATTACGGAGCAATGGTGAGCGCTCTCTCGAACGTTAGGAATTTTGATAAGTGTGTTTGGTGTTTGGTGTTAGGTTCCTGCGTACAAAAATTAATAGCTGCGCAAATTCTGTCCATTTGTATAACACAAGGTACGATACTTGCACTGGTTATAATCCAATCGGAATAAATGCCAAGGACTGTGCATAAGAAAATATCTCTGACGAGACTCGAACTCACAATGCAACTTACAATGAACTTTCTCTGTTGGGATCAAGTGTATGAAAAAAATAATGCCTGTGTGCCATCAGATAGAATATTGTTAAAGCACTGTTGAGTGTTGACATTTGTGTGAAGACATTACCAAGAAATTCAATCTCATGACATTAAAGCTGTCATCTAGCGAATTAAAACCAGCATGATCGTCTTTGCAGTTCAAATACGTGTTCATCCTCCAATCGGCTAATGAAGACAGATTTCACTTAATCTCTAAGATTTCATGTACAGCTGACTCTTCGATTGACCAAACAGCGACTTCTTTCTCTATGTGCATATGTGCCATATTAGAGAGGGCGGGTTACCTACAGAAAGACAGACAGATATAAGATAGACAGACAGACACACAGACAGACTGACTGACTGACTGACTGACTGGTTGGTTGATTGATTGATTGATTGGTTGCTTGGTTGGTTGATTGATTGATTGATTGACTGATTGATTGATTGATTGATTGATTGATTGATTGATTGATTGATTGATTGATTGATCGATTGATTGATTGATTGATTGATTGATTGATTGATTGATTGATTGATTGATTGATTGACTGATTGATTGAATGATTTATTTATTTATTTATTTATTTATTGAAAAAGAGATAGGAAAGAAAGAGAAAAACAAATAAACAAGAACAAAAAGAAAGAAAAGAGAAAGAAAGAAATAGAGAGTGACTCGAAACGTATTACTTTTGCCAACTATTCATAGTCTTTTGAAAGATCACATAAGCTCATCATAGCAATAATCTCAAAGTTTCAGGTTAACACTAAATATTGGGAGAAGCATGTTTGGAGGAGCTAAAGTCTGTAAAAGTGAGGATTGATCTCCTCGTTTCAGTGAAAACCAGAGAAGTACAACTCACTCGGCAGACTGTGAACTAAAAGCAAAGGTCATCTAGTGAACAATTTCCTTTTCCTTCGTGCAAAGTCATCGTCGGGCTCTTTGTCCATCGTGTAATCCATTCTTTCTTCCATGCAACGTCTTCTGCCTCTCCTTCCATCCGATCCGATGACGTCATATACCTTGAAATTTCACGTGATTCTTTTCTCTGAAGTCTGTCTTACCCACAACGTTGTTCAGGAGAATATTCTCTCTTCTGGTATTGACCGCATCCACTAGTGTAGCATATATCAGTCTTCCTCTATTGTGGCCAACGGTTTGGTGGAAATGTGTGTGTAGGCCAATCTACGGTACATTTTGATTTCACACACATGCACATACTTACTTACTTACGTCTAGTATGTTTCGGCCGCAGGCGCTCGTCCACGTGTCTACGCCGTGAACGTGTTCATCGGGGGCACTTAATCGAGACAGAGGCTTGCAACTAACTCGCCCCCATTCAGGAGCCGATGCCGTGAAAACTCCCAAGACGCTAATCGTTCTGGCTTCCTACCGACAGGCACGTCGGAACGAAATTTTAGCAGGAGGTGCAGATTTTCAGAATTTCTTAAGAAAAAAATTTCGCATCTTAAAAAGCCCTGACGATCAAAAAAAGGTAATCAAGATAATCGCGCTTCCTGACAAGCTAAAAATGTTCTTCACGCACGGAATTTACTCTCTTTTTTACCAGGGGGTGCAGCTGCACCCCATTTCGTACGGGTCTGCCTACCGACGTTGAGCCTAAGATGATGTGACCTCCTTACTTACTCTTTTGAACAATAGTGATTGCTGCCGAAATGGAGCGCTTGAATCACGACGGTAACCATGCATCTGTGCGGCCAGGGATATTTTACACCCCTAGCACCCTCAAGCCCCTCAATTTGAGGTCGACACCCCCTCAAATTTGGTAATGCGACAATGGTATGCATACAAAATGCATACTAATTAGCTCAAACCACCCCTCCCCCCAAATGGAGAATGATACCCCAACTTTTATTCTCGGATTAACTTTTTTTGCTTGTCAGAGGTTTCTTGAGACTTTAAGGTTTTTGGGTTCAATTTAGCTCAGAACACCCCCCCCCCAATGGAGAATGATACCTTCAACTTTTATTCTCGGATGACCTTTATTGCTTGTCAGAGGTTTTTTGAGACTTTTTAAGGTTTTTTGGTTGCTTTTAGGACTTGATAACGGTTTTTTGCTTGTCAGCCTTTTCCGAGCAGAAACTTAAAAATTCCGACACCCCGAGATTTTCCCGACACCCCTTCCCCAAATTCAACATCCTTGAAATAACACTGTGTGTGGCCCACTTGGAAAGTTAGCATTTCGAACACTTTACCGCTTTCCCTTCTCACCATCTTCAATAAACCGAGGACTCAGCGCCTGTCGGTGTCTGACACCATCTTCGCATGTTTGTTCCAGCCACATGACCTAGTTCTTGCAGACATTTTCCACACCAATCACAAATGTCATCACGCCATTCCCTGTGTGGCCTTCCCTTTTTGTTGGAACCATCCATTACCCCCGGCATTATAGTCTTGAGCTTTCTATCAGTTTTCATACGACAAATATGTCAAAAGAGACGCAGTTTTCTCTGTATCACTTCTTACGTTGCGTTTACGTTGGCTGGATTTCCTTGTATGGTTCTTCATTGCTGATCTTTTCCATTCATCCAATTCTAGATATTTTTCTGTAACATTTCCTTTCAAATATTAAAATTCTTCTCTCTAATTCTTTTGTGATGGTTCACGTCTGACATCGACACAAGAGGTTGCTGTGTAAAATACATGTTTCAAGTACCTTCTTTTGACTCGGAGACTTATTGCTTTCTTCCAATCGAGTGCTATAGGGGTATCCAGTGTTTACCAACAAGGTCCGGTTGCTCCGCCCACTGGTGGGCAGAAACCATAGAAACCATTGTTGTCTATTAATAGACGCCAATGGCAGAAGCAGATTTCTTGCTGGTGGGCATAGATCAGTGACCATATAGAGATTGTTCTGGATACTCCTATCGCTTCGTTCGGTAATGTTGTTTCCGTTGTTGATCAGGGGTCGTGATTGCTTGATCACGCGGCCCCCTCCGCCGAAACTAATTAATGGAAGGACTGCGTGGTGTGTTGAACGACGATTTTGACTCTAGACACATTTCTCTTGTGTTCGATTTCAACTCATTTTAGAAAAAGGCACCAAATGAGGAGTGAACCAGCGATAATTATCAGAGTGGTAATAATTAGGCCTAGGTCATTTAATTTGCGCATATTGCGCAATTAATGACAGCAACTGTAAACTTGTTCAGGCGTTAATGTATATATATAATCGTAATTAATGTACGTGGAGATGGAGGCGTGCACGCACGCATTAGATTAGCCATGATTTGAAAATCATTGCTGCCTAATGGAAGCTGTAATGCGATTTGATTTTCAAATCGCATTACAACTTCCATTAGGCAGCGATGATTTTGTCGGCATCTTCGCCATGTTATCTTAACTGTATGGGAGGATTCCGTGTTCTTATACCCTCCAACCCCCGTCGTCGTCGTCGTCGTCGTCGTCGTCATCAATGCGTCGGGACATACATGATAATCGACGGCAACGGATTGGAAGACAAGAACTGTCGGTTGCGAGTGACTTATTCCAGCTTGGCTGATTCCCTGGTTACCAGGTAACTCGATCCCTCTTCCGCGGGGGGGGGAGCTGAAGCACCGCCAAATGAAAACAGAAATACGGGAAATATCAATCAACGTGTTTGCCTTCTTGACGGAAGGGTATCGCTTAACGTCCGTTCGTTTAGCTGTCCGATCTGGACGCAATCTGAGGCTACCTTCGCCGTTTGCAACGACGCAAAATTCGATGTCCTTCGACGCAACTGTTCGCATATGTTATCGACGTCTGTTTGCGCATAAACGATTATTTTCAGTGACATGGGGGGAGGGGGAATGGATACAAAAATCCGAGGCGTTTTAGTGCCCCTGTGGCCCATGTGTTATATTTTAAGCTATGCACTGGCGTAAACGTGGACGAGAAAGTGGGGGTAACCCCATCCATCATTATACCTCTCCTTCCCTATGGTATTCTCTCAAAAAGTTGGGGGGCTCGAGCTAAATTCAGTTAGCAAAAAATCTCCAGTTCTGCGATCCAAACAGGCTGCTCTGTTGCAAGAGATGCAGTTTCTTGATTTTGGAGACGTCTTCCATTAATTAAAACAGACGAATTTGGAGAAAAACCAAACGAAACAGAGCATTCGATTTATTTTCAGCGGAGTTTTTCTTTGTTTTAGTGTTTTCTTATGTTCAGCTCGAGACAAATTTACGCCCCACTGCCCAGAGACGTATAGAAAAGCCATATCTTATCAAAAAACGTATTTTAAAAATCAGTTTCTTTCATCAACATCCCTGACAGTTCTTAAATATATTCTTCCTGACAAGAAATCTTGACGAACGTCATGTTGCAGACTGTATCGATTGAGCGAAACGCGTGCCACCGAAGTAAATCTACTTTCGCAGCCACTGTCAAAAGTATTGGAGGCATTCTGAAATACCCGAATGACAGGGAAATTTTTACACCCCTAACACCCCCGCCCCAAACACCTCCCCAATTTGAGACCGACACCCCCAACACCCCTTCCAATCTCAGCTATGGGATGACCAGGACCATCGTTTGACTTTTGGACGCCCTAGGCAGATTTGAATTTTCGCCCATTCACAGAAATCGATTACGATAACACACGACACCAGCCGCACCATGAGGATCTAGGAAAATTGAAAACACGCAGATATGCTCTATGACTGTATCTATGATCAGTGTTCATATTTTATTTTATCATATCAGAAATATTGAGCATTTTCATCAATAACTTCTTCTCAAGCATCTCCTTTTTCTGCTGTTCAGCATGTCTTTTAGCTCCACTAACCTTCTGTATATATATAACTGTATAAAAGTGGAATACCCGACATTTTTATCTTAATTTTCTGCTAAAGAATGCAATGCACTATTATACACAAATTGTGATAAATTGCAAATGATTTGAAAAATAGAGAGAATTACAAATTGGCAAAATCTAAAAAAACAGTATGATCTTGTAAAAGTTGACTGAATTTCATTTTAACTAAGAAACATTAAAACTTGAATTTAAGTTTAAATTTTACAATACATGAACCCGGGTTGGTGTGGCCGACCGCAGAGATCTTTGCGGGAATTGCGGGAAGGAAAATTGCGGCTTCGATTCTGTTATTAGTCCACAATCTATTGACATTTTGTCTGTGGGTCTGACACTCAGCCGGTGGGAAACCCCTCGTCACACTTCGTAACAAATGTCCGGACCCCCTCCCCACTAGGCGCGTTACGTCATTTGTGGACGAACCCATATACGGCTTATATTAAAATGATTAGTGCTCTATCTAATTTAGTTGACAATAATTGTGTTTGCAGGGTCGTCGCGGAATGTTACATAACCGCTAAAGGGCGTCGCAAAGCGCCAAACATTTGGAAAACAATGACCTATAGTGCTTTTAAAAATTACTCTTATTTCGCATTAACGCAAGGAAAGCGTTATCCGACCATTTTGCTTTGAAACTCCACTAACAATAGAGAATCTCTAGATCAAATAGTTTTTTCTTCCTAGCGGTTAAGCGATTTTGCCATACTCATAGAATTTTTAGGAGGCGTACCAGAGGTATGCTCCTGGCAAAATTTTTAAGAATATCATTTTCAAAAAATTTACTATTTATTTATTTCATTTTGTCTTAGTTGGCAAAAATATGAGTAGGGTAATTCTGCACAATACATTTGCCATATTTTCATTCGAATCGAATCAGAGCTTTTGCTCTGCCATTTATTCAAAACGTAGAAGATTATGTTCAACTAACGTTCGCCAGATGGCCAAATGCATGTTTTATATTACACGCTATGATAAGGGACGCGACACGTTACAAAACCTGAAGTGGGCAGCGATTCCAAAATGTCTTGGAAACCCTGCTATAGCCTATATGCTATAGCGGATAATAGTGCTGCTATTGCCTGCTAACCTATTATGACAAAAGTGCTCGCGTGAGTGACGTCATGCAGCCCGCTATTATTTATGCCAAGAATAGCAAAACAAAAGAATGAATATTAAATTATATTCGTTCATTCATTATTCTATCAAAAACGCGCCTCCAAAAATTTTATCCCGTTTTATTTCGCCCCTAAAAATGTTTCGCTCCTAGGCAGTGCCTAACTGCCTAAGCCTTAAGGTGGTCCTGGGGATGACTGTTTTGCTTGTCAGACTTTTTGGTACAGAATTTACCGACACCCCCAAATTGATAATTCTAGAAATAACCCTGCCGAATGAGGAGAATGTTGCCTCAGCTCTAGGTTAGGCAAAACAGAATAGAAACACTGATAAATAGCAACTGATTGCAAGTCATCCTGCCGTTTTAAAGCAACTTTGTGGAAACAGGTATCCCTTGAACTCCAGCGGTTGCTCCAAAACGATATTACTGCGCCAGAGGCTTTCGTTTTTAATACGTTCTTTCGTTGTTCTTCCCACGCGGACAATCCAAGTCACTTGATAAATTTCAAAGTATGGACCTAAATACTTAACTTCGTAGCCAGCATCGTTCCACTCAGTTGTCCTTTTGCAGACATGGTCTACCAAATCACCAGATGGTCTGCCTATCTGCCTTATATCCTTCCGTGTACGGCTACTAAAGCATCAATCTTCCTTCATGACACGATTCGAACGAGACTGAATCTTGACGAGTCATCGGCTGATGCAATGCGCTGTATGCAGCTTTGTTGCAGGGCCAGTTTTAACGTGCAGTGATACCCAAAAATGTGCAGTGTAAAATGAAAATGTGCAGTGGTAAAGTGCAATTTTCTGTGCTTTGTGCAGTGATACATTTTCCGGACGACCTTTTTAAACTTATTTTTGCGTGGATGGCCACAAATTTCCTGAGTTTAATGCAATGATAAATTTTTCTTAAAACAGGCCCTGCTTTGTTGAAAACGTCATATGCAGCTTTGTTGAAAACGAACCATTGAGAAACCATCAAACTTCTATAACTCGACAATGATGATATATATCCAATATAAATAACAAACTTTATTGGATATAATTGGATATATATAATCATTATCGACTCATAGAAGTTTAATGGTTTCTCTATGGTTCGTCTTCAACAAAGCTGCATATGAAATTTCGAATTACTAGACAGACACATTGTTGCCATAAAAATTAAAATGAAAAGCCGTGATATCGTTCCAGCCGCAAGAATTTTTCGGCAGTGTAAAACTTTCGAGATGGTGATTACACAAAATCAAAGTAATCGTGAATTAAATGCACATAATTGAGTGACGTCAGTGGCGTAGCCAAAATTTCCGGAAGGGGAATTTGGTTTTTGGTTTTGACTGTGACAAACTGTGCCAAAAAACGTTATCACCTTTAGTTTTTTAGGTGACAAGCAAAAAAGGTTGTCACCTCCATTTTTCCTTGACAAGCAAAAAAAGGTCCTCGCCTCTTAAACCGTTACAGTCTATAGCCAAGGAGGGTTTGACCAACAAAGTCGCGTCAAAAAAATTTAAAATGCATAGAAACTCATTGAAAATATTTTGTTATCGACATCCAAAGGGGCTTTAACCCCAACCCTCCCTTGGCTACGCCACTGATTGACGTCGTTACGCCCTGGCGGACGCGATTACGGGAGAAAACAAATTACTGCTTCCGTAGCTGTAAGATGTCATTCTGTGGCAGTGGCGTAACAAGGTTATTGGAGGTCCTGGTGCAGAGCTCAGGTGATGGGTCCCTGGGGACCCCCTTCAATTAAAATAAACGCTGTGCGCTTTTGAGATATTTACATATTTCGCGGTTTCACGCCTACCATTATATAATAACCAATATTATTGACTATTGAACCATAGAGTAGGCTTATAATTGAGTGCGTACGCTGCTGTTCGTGATATACAGGCTGGTTCCACTTTCGGGCTTTGTTGATTTTTGTTAAGTGCATTTTGAATATTTTGAAAGTAACCAACTCTATTCGCTGTCAGAGAATCTCGGCCCGCCTGCTGGGGCTTAGACCCCGTGCATTGCACGGCATGCACAGCCCATTGGTACGCCACTGCTTTGTGGATCATTGCATAGAAATACTGTAGGAAGAATGCAGTCCGTGCGTGCATCAACTGCAGATCGTGTAGGCCCCTATATGCTGTAAGCCTGTGTATGTCTATTAGTCGTATACACAGTTGAGTGTACTGCCTTTGGTAGCAGACGTGGTTAATCTAATTCCTTCACTATCTCCTCAAGCCTTCAGGGCCAAACTTATAACCTACCTATTTCAAAAGTCCTTTCCTCCGTAGCTATGGCAACCCGCCCCGCCGCCTCATGTATACACTGACCTTCGCCCGGCCGACAACCCACCTTGCCTATGGGTATTTCAAGAAAGATTAAGCGCACAAGAATAAGCAGCTACCACCGTACTACTTTCCAAAGCGCTATATTAATTAATTTACGATATTTTACTTACTTACTTACTTACTTACAACGAAAGTCACGTGACGTCATCATGCAGGCAACGCATGTCTTATACTTTTGGTAACGATTCCTCCTCTGAGTTTGGAAACTAAAAATGACTGAATCAGGATGGATATCTTCCCATCCCAGTAATCATAAAGCACCGCTTGGAAAGAACAAGAAACAGCATTTCAGATCGAAATAAATTCAGAAGACATTTGAAATAATTCTACTTATATAAATTATTTGTTAAATCACTTTAGCCTTGGCTTTTCAAGACATTCCAACCAACCTCGGGCCTTCTATGCATCTAAATGTTATTGTTTTGCTGTCCATCTGTTGTTCAACGTTAAAACAAAAACCGAATCTCAATTGACGACGTTAACGCCTCACTCGCTGTGTTCTATCGGACAGAACAAGCAGTGTACATCAAGTGAGAATAGGAAGAATAGGAAGAATAGGCATATCTATTCTTAACTTAAGTCGTCGTTTCCGAAAAAAATGACCAGCGAAGAAAATTATCCGAAGAAACCAGGACTCCGGGCTATATTACCCCCACCCCACCCCCACCCCAACCCCATTTTGCTTTCGCTCTTGATAGCATCGCTGTTTCGCTGACCGGAATGCAAGATTTCGCTTCGGCAGCTGCTGCTCTTTTCCGACCGACGTCTTTCGTGTCGGCGTCTATACTGCGAATAGAGAAACTGCGTCAGACAGATCTGCAGACTGATAAAGTTCTGATGCAAGATTGGAAGAAGGCAAGCACGCGAAAGAGAGCAGAGGCAATCTCAGCTGCCAACGATTTGCCACCCCGTAACGTAGTTCGCTGCAACGGACAGAAGGATACATTTGCACGGCTTTATTATTTCGCATGACTCACCAGACAGACAGACAGACAGACAGACAGACAGACAGATATGCCGCCGCCGCTGTCTGGTTTAGCAGCGTACCAAGAGCTTCCAGGATAGTTTCAGCACCGTACGATTAGAGAAAAAGAGTACAACATGTAAATCCGAAAGATGACGACGAGATTTTAGGATATAGCGAAAGTCGTTGAATAGAGAATGCTGTGAACATATCAGGACATCATGACGTCTTGACAGCTTCGCGTCTAAACAAGAACAGTTGATGTGCTCTACGTTGAATAGAAATATTTATAGGAGCGTGTTAGGTGGTGCGTGTGTGTGTGTGTGTTTGTGTGTTTTGCATTTCACTGTAAGATGTTATGGTAAGCGTCCTAAGTCCCGCGGCCGTGGTTAACTTTCGAAAATCTCCATGGATTTTTTGCGGATGATTTTCAGAAAATCGTCTCTGAATACGGGAGCGGTCCGTGAGTTTCTGGGTCCCCAGGGGCAAGCGGGACTGTGGCCGCCCCCGTTATATTTAACGCATATTCAACGCCATTCTAAGCAGCGTGTTACGCCATCAAGGGGGTGGGTGGGGGTTAAAACCCTCCTTGGCTGCCTAAAACAAAATATTTTTAATGAGTTTCTATGCATTTTTAATTTTGGGACGCGATTTTTGGGGTCCAACCCCACTTGGCTATATAGTGTACGGTTTAAGAGTGACGACCTTTTTGCTTGTCAGCGCGTTCGAGCAAAAATAGAGATGAGGTGACGAAGTATTTTTTGCTTGTCAGGAAAATAGACGAGATAACCTTTTTATTTTGCTTGTCAAGATTTTTCCGAAGTTGGTCGCGGTCAAAACGGAAAACCAAAATCCACCCTTCCGGAAATCCTGGCTACGCCACTATATATATATTGTATATATGTACATACAAAAGAGAAGGCGGCTTTCTATTTCAGCGTTTGTCCGTGGCCATACAACTCTTCAACGCAATATCTTTTCGAGGAACTTTTTCCGTGGCCGACCTCGATGAACTTGACGAGATTTAATTAACACACATTAATTTTGTCTCCGGACAACTTTTTTCTCATAGGACCTTCAGGAATGAAGTACCGAGGGCATAAATATTTCTAATGTATTTATATTTGTTTATATATGTGCATATAGCACGCAACCAAAACAGCACCTCTGTAGAATGGAGAAATGAGATACTAATTCAGAACAGCGTTGCACTTATCAGCAACTTTTTCACTTGGCGTGCAGTTTCATTGTTTGACACCTTAAAGTTGAAATGCAATCTCTTTTGCACGCCGATCCCTCTAAAACGAGAAATTAGCAAAATCTGCAACATGTATATGAAAGTGCCAGGTAATATTTTACTGCCAAGAGTACATTAAGACCTAAGTGCAAAAGCAGCTAGCATGCGTATAGTTGTTCTCGTCTCGGGAGAAATTGTCCATAGATGAACCTATATGGCCAGAACACACCGTTATTAGCGTAGCCGTGAGGGGACCAATGGAGCGGCCGGGTCTCCGCCTCCCATTCAGACTGGCAATTACAAACGGGAATCGATAAAATTAGTTGTATTGCGGCTTTTTTCCTCCTATGATAAATCACAATTAAAGTCTGCAGAGTGTGCATCAGAGCACGCGGTCTAGATCTAATATTACTCAAAACTTCTGCAGCTTTGGGGGGGCTCCGTCCCAGAGCCCCGTTGGGGGAGCTCACGAGAGACGCTTTTTACCAAGCCCCTTCGTCGGACTAAGTGGGATGAGTGTGCCTTGATTACGCCCTATCTAATCCAGAACCCTGGCTACGCCTATGTTAATCCTTTAGCATACGATGTGATCACGTTCCTCGCGATAACTGTGAATAATTAATCGATGATAAAAAAATTAATTTAAAAAATAAGATTCCAAAACGATGGTCCGTTCATATCGGATCCGAAAACCGGTTTTCTATACTGATTAGACGTAAGAGGCATTTCGCATAGCAAGCGCTATTACCTACTTCTATACAGTAAATCTACTCTCACTTAACGATTCGCGTAGAAATCTGCTGTGCTGAACATTTGGAAAATGAAATCCCAGCACCAAAGCCACTATACTTCAATTTTGAAAATCATCCTTGCACGCACACGCACGCAGACATACACATGTATATGTATTTGTATATGTACGTATACATACGTACATATACACATACGTATGAACCAGCTAAGCAGATGCAATCGATTGCCATATTTTAAAAATGTTGTGCGTTATTGACTGTCCACGTCCAGTCAATCGCCTTTCTTAGACGCGTCGTCCAGTATCCAACTGTGCAGTATATATATATATATATATATATATATATATATATATATATATATATATATATATATATATATATATATATATTCCCAGTTGAGCTACACGGACAAATTGGTTACAAAAGCCGAGAAGTTGTCTGCTGTGGAGAGCCGAGAAACCAAAAAGACACGTTCGAGCCAAGACACGCCATCAGAAAATAACACAGAACATTGAACGCCGTGAAAACGATAGATAGGTGGCGCCAGGCGTTCTCCTTTCCGATCTTTATTGACCTATACTAAAGACGATGAGCATCGTCTACATACATGTAAAATCAGGAGACAGAGAAGAAGATGCAAAAGTAACTGAATTTCAACATCGACTGCGACAACTGCAGATCGAAGACAGCTGCAGCGGGTAGCAATGACATAGGCCTATGTAGCCTCCGAAATGTCAACGCTATGTTATGTTATTCAGACAATTTATGCAGCGCAATAATAAAAACAAAAAGCTAAAGTCAAGAGCGCTTTACACTTCACACACACACACACACACGAACAAGCTGTTGATATAAGTACGTTTTTAGTTTCTTGGCGACTAGATCAATATTCGACTGGTTTGTCACAGTGCTATAGGTAATGAGTTCCAGAGTGCGGTATTGTCCTGCGTGACGGACCTCTTCCCGAATTTCACTGTCCTGGAGGGAGGAGGGACGACTAGTTTGACACAGTGTCCAGAGCGAAGCTGAAGATAGCTTTATATATTCGATAATTTCAAAATCAAGCAGATACAGATTTGTTCCATATAGGCTCAAAGCCCGTAGGACAGGGGCGCACAAACCTTTAGGCTAAGAGCCGATTTAAACATTCTCAGAATACTCGAGGGCCGCAATCTTGAAAAGCGTGTTCCACACTATTTAAATATATTTCATATAAATCTGCTATTTATGCAAAATTAGCTTCAATAAACGTTGCAATGAACTTCTTCTTGACACATAGATTAGTATTAGTCCGATTGATATGGATGCCCAGTTAGTTGATATATAATTTCTATAACAAAAATACTGCTCTGGTCTAGTTTTCTGCATTGTTTAAAATTGTTCCGATGCCGAATAGAACACGCTGGCGGGCCGAAGCTGGCCCGCGGGGCGCTGGTTGTGCATCCATCTCGTGGGAATTTTACTTAGAGCAGTACAAGTAACAAAGTTCTCTTCCACAGAGTGAAAAGCATTTAACCGTTTGTGTTAAAAGTTTGAATTTTTCTTGGAAGGTCGGGGTTGGAAGGTCGCTTTGACTTTATAACCGAGAACTAGTTTATTTTATTCCCTCCTCCTCCTCCTCCTCCCTCCTCCTCCTCCTCCTTACGAATAGTGTCTCTCATACGCCTGAAGTCGAATCATGCGTCGAATATCTTCTAGAACAAATCCTCTCGACAGGCATCGGTTCGAACTGTCCTCTTTCTCTGCATTGCAAGTGCATTTGCTGATCTACTATGCTCTGTTCCGATCTTACTTCGCGCGCACACACACACACACACACATTTGCATGCGATGGATTGAGATGAAACGAAACATTTGGAGATTAGTCTCAATTTGGCGGCGTTCGAACGTTGCATGTTCTCAGAGCCCCCCTGCGACCAAATGGCTGCAAGTCAGCGTTGCTCTTTCGGAGAGGTGAGCTCTGATCGCTCGCTTAGAAGTGCGAAGCGGTTCTCTAAGTTATATAAAGCGCAATAAATGTCATCCGAACATGAAGTTTACGTCCGCACAGCTGAGAAAGGGAGGGAGGATTGAGAGAGTGAGTGAGAGAGGGAGGGATGGAGGCAGACTCTTCTTCTTCTTCTTCTTCTTCTTCTTCTTCTTCTTCTTCTTCTTCTTCGTGGAAATGTCGACGATCAATCCGCGAATTTCGCCGAAGATATATCCCGACTAACCGTCGTTCGTTCGCTCGAAGTCTACGCCGCCCATCATCCACCGAATGCATCACTCTCCGCCTTCATTCATTTCCCACGCACAGCCACAGCCAGATATGATGCCACAGCGATTGCATCAGCATATTGCTATGTCCCGAACAAACGAGTCCAACGCATCGCTCTCTCCTTCCCTCTCTACTTCTCCCTCCATCTCCCTCCCTCTCTCTCTCCCCTCTCTCTCCCCTCCTCTTTCTCCTCTCTCTCGCTCTCTCCGCACACATTATATATATATATATATGTTATAAGTTTTAATATTTTTACATAAACGTGAAATCATGAGCAACGCTAGTGATGGATGTACGGCGCGTACACAAGAGAACCTTGTTCCGATGTTGATATCTTTCGATGCATCAGAAGCAGCCGTGGGATTTGTAGTCGAAGACGAGACGCCGCCCTTGCAAAATTCCGAAAGCAGAAATGCAACTGGGACTGAGGCCAGGGCGGGGGGGGCGATGAGGGCGAGGGGGGCGAATGGGTAGAGTAATGCGCACAGATTCTGTCTTTCATCCTGTCGGCGTCGTCGATATTTTACTTGAATTCGTATAGGCAAAAAAATGGAAGAAAAAGACGAAAGTAGAAGAATCAGCAACAAGAATGAATGAGTTTTATCAGTAACTGACTTGAGTGTTAACAGAAAAAGACGAAACATGAGGAACGAACACTTCGGAGGCTGCATCGTTCTATGAATGTCTCGAATATGGAATATTTTTTATCTTGAAAAGGGCATCATTTGATTAAATAAATTACATTTGTGGCCAAAAACATTCTTTCGTATAAATCTTTTCGAAAGTGCAGAGAACATGAAAAGAGTTCAAAACAGCAGCAGTTGAAGCCGAAGAAGGCGTTTTTAAAACCGTACACAGAACATAAAGACGAAAAATACGTTACAAATACAGGAGGCACAATTAAAGAAGTTATGCACAATCTAGGCGAGGGAGATTAAGTAAACAGTACCCAGAAATTTCTCTTTTTCTCACAGGCTCTGAATAACAGTTCAAAACTGACTTTGGACAAACTAGGCACGCTGAATTATTTCA
>CM030837.1:7174724-7264724 GCA_018105865.1 Metaphire vulgaris
GTCCCGAAGGTTGGTCTAATCTTTAACGAGCGACGACGAATCGTACGTTGGGTCCTCGCCGCACGCACTCATAAACACCGGTCAAAATCAGTCGGTCGTTCGGGCGAAGCGTTGAGGTTCTAAAATCTGACCTTGCGTGTTGAATCGCCCGATGGCGCTCATGAACGCATCTTTTAATCGTCTTCGAGTTACCTCACAGACCGCCGTCAACACCGTGTGGCGGCTTGCATATAGCATCCCTTGAAATCACAATATCCGTTTATCATCGAGGCGTCGTCAACGGATATAGGCCTATGCAGCGCGCCATTATTTGCCGCTCAACGCGGACGTCCAATTCCAGCGATCGCATTATTTGAAAACTGCGTTCGATTTAGAAAACGTTGTGTTCCAGTTGGCTTCCAGTCTTTAAGTCTTTAAACCAAAAAAGAATTGATACCGAGATATTTAACTAATTGCATTTGTCACTCTCACATACATACGTCCAACTGAGTTATAATTTATCATCGGCTGCGTATTATTTGATGTTTAGACGGAGATTACCTCCAGAACTCCAGCATACAGTATGACCCGACGCTGTGGCGTGTATATTGTTGAATTCGCGTGCTGGTTTTTTCGCTCTGTCCTCTTCGCCTACAGACTAAACAGCAACCTCAGACGAGCGAGCAACTGCGGAATCTGCATTTCGACGACGACGACGACGACGACGACGACGACGACGACGACGACGATCAAGGAGGAGGAGAACCGATCGCCCGGCGAACAGCTCGCTTCTTTCTCATAACTGAATAAAGCTTCCTCCTGAAGGGATTGACCAATAACAAGACCGCGTCAAAGAGAACGAGAGAGAGGGGGAGGGGGAGAGAGAGAAGGAGAGAGAGGAGGGAGGGAGACAGCAGCACCAGCAGCAGCAGCAGCAGCAGCGGCCCTCTCGTGCTTCCCCTTCGCACAGAACCGAAGCTTCTGTCTCGTCGGCTTATCCGTATCAGTCAAATCGCTGTTATCGTTCCTACGATCGGAAATTATCTCAAGTTTCGCCTATAGCGGACCGGGGCGGGGGAGATAGCGGAGCGGCGACTTCGTTTATAGATAGTCGCGCTGATTCTCAGACCGGGTCAGAGAGAGAGAGAGAGAGAGAGAGAGAGAGAGAGAGAGAGAGAGAGAGAGAGAGAGAGAGAGACGGAGAGAGAGAGAGAGCCCTCCAGGTACACCAAACACCAACCCGTCGGTCGGACCGCGTCTGTGGGTCGCTGCTGCAGACTCCGACTGCGCCGCCGCCGCCGCCGCCGCCGCCGCCGCCGCCAGGAACGCGCATGCACCGCCCGCGAGAACACACGATGCAGTTTCCGACAGAACTCGACAGCCTCGGAAGCATCAAACTGCCTCTACACGCACGCGCTCACTAACAAACGCTCAACACACGCACATGTGCGTATACTATGGGCAGCGAGTGATGCGCGTTTATTTCTATATACAAACTATATCACAGCATATACATGTATCTATATAACATATATATATCATGTATATATATATATGTATAATGTATCTCTGTAGATATGTGCATACGTACAGCATATATTTTTAAACATGATTTAAAGTGGTGGGAGTATATATATATATGTGTGTGTGTATAACCCACTCTGCCATCTTAATGTATCTCTGTAGATATGTGCATACGTACAGCATATATTTTTTAAACATGATTTAAAGTGGTGGGAGTCACTACTGCCTGTGTGAAAGCCACTAGGGGCGCTAACGGGGCTTGGACCCGCTCCGTCAGCCTGGCGCTCCAGCGCGTATAACCCACTCTGCCATCTTCCGCATGTGTATGCATATAGGCCAATATGTACAGTATGTAGCCCCACATTATTATATATATTTATTTATTTATTCCTTCCTAGCCTCAATACCTATTTTTTTAAATGTGTGTATTTTTTGCATGTGGATTTGCATATATGCAGGCCTACCTAATAAGATGGGGTTTGCACCGTTGTTTAGATTGTTTGTACATGTATATGTCATTAAAAAGAAAACTTTGAAAAGTTTAATTAAACATTGTGTAGGCTATATATAGGATAATAGACATTCGCCGTATAAGAATGAAAGTTCGAAAAAGACAGAGGAATCAGATTGGAAATCTCAACACACTGAAAAGATTCATCAAAAGCATTATGTCCGTTGCTTTAAGTGCGATGAATGGGCGTTAACTCGATTATGTATTTGCGCAAAATCGTGGTAAAACAGCCCTACATAAAATGCTGTATGCGTTAACATTAATTAACTCTGCATGGAAGGTATCGTTGAGATGTGTGCGATGACGCACGAAGCAGTCACAGAACGCAGCTGGCGGTAAGTTGTTGAAGGTGCGTAGGATGATGACGATGGTGATGACGATGATGATGATGATGATGATGATGGTGGTGGTGGTGGTGGTGGAGATGGTGGGGTTGGTGGCGACGGGACTGGTGGGCAGCTGGTGCATGAGGCTCTCGTATCATCGCATCCAAGACACGATGCCGACCGGTTGGTTTGCTTCCGGCTTTCCAGGGTTCCGGAGTAATACTTTTTAGTCGGGAAAGAGAGTGCGTGTGTGTGTGTGCTGACAGTTTGGTGGATAGACATCCGGATTCAATGAGGCCGCTGCTTTGCGTTCTTTTCTCGCCGCCGTTTGCGCCCGGACGGCTATAATTCTTCTGTTGGCTAAAAACAGATATTTCGTACGGAGAACAACTTGAGTGCAACAGATTGGTCCGTTTGTAAGTCACTCCTGTTGGCGTACGACACATTGAAACAACGCTGTGTCTGCCAGAAGTAGCCTAGGCCTAGAGCTCGTAATGAAATGGTAGCGAATTGCGCAACATAAAAGCTATGCGTAATATAGGTCTAAACATAGTATGATAGTAGTAAGAATTTATTAGATAATGTTGTCACTATAGAACAGAATTCTCCCAGATTCCAACTTGTCAGGTGTGTGTGAGAAATGTCTAAACAATCGCAGAGATGAACAGTTTGAAAATTAAGAGAGTGAGAGTATCTTTTTTTACGTCGTTTTGATTTCCTATTTTTGCTTCTTAAGGGAACAAAGACAGGAATGTTTCCGAATAATTTTTAGAATTTCTTTAAACCGTTTCAAAAGTAAAGGTAGAAAGGTAGAAATCGTCATCACTCTCCAAGAGAAAATTCAGGCAACGCAAATGAACTGAAACTATGCAGCGTCAATGGTTCGCAGTCATTCCCCGACGGCAATTAACAATTATTTCTGATGAATATGGTGGTGGTGGTGGTGGTGGTGGTGGTGGTGGTGGTGGTGGTGGTGGTGGTGGTGGTGGTGGTGGTGGTGGTGGTGGTGATGGCAATGTTAATGATGACGATGGTGCGGTGGTGGGGATGGTGGCGATGCTGGTGAAGCTGAGTCGAAGCACTGCCTTGTCTTGATACTGCAGCATGGTCGGTGTGTTTAAAAAGTTCCAACAGTTTGTAGAACAGTTGTCTTAAATGACGGGTAGTAACAAATGGAGAAAGCAAAAGTCAGGATGTAAATAGCAAAATACCGTAGCAGGAGAGTAAAGCAGTCGGTTTGAAGATAATCGCCTTTTATTATTTCTGACCAGACTAAAGATGAAGTGCTGTAAAGGTCACAATTAATGCCTCGAAATTCATTGTATGGTGGTGCAATGACGCGCATCTTGCTAATTGAATTAAAATTCATAATTCTGCATTTCTGCAGAAATAAAAATAACCTACACTTTGCCGTTATGCGTTGTCATTTGCGCCTTTGTATTATCGACGACAAATCTAAGATATATATATATATATATATATATATATATATATATATATATATATATATATAGGGGTATCCAGTGTTTACCAACAAAGTCCGGTTGCTCCGCCCACTGGTGGGCAGAAACCATAGAAACCATTGTCGTCTATTAATAGACGCCAATGGCAGAAGCAGATTTCTTGCTGGTGGGCATAGATCAGTGACCATAGAGATTGTTCTGGATACTACTATTGATTAATTATTATGTTTCTGATAGAAGCGCAGTTAAAAAGTTTTAGCGTACTGTAAGAACTTGTTTCGCAGAGGTTGACTTCCTATAGCGCATTCACCAGGTGTTGTAAAATAAGAGCCATCTACATTCTACAGGGTAAATGTATATTAAGAGAGCATTGGGGAGTGAGGAAGATACGATGGAAACTTGTTGCTGAATCTGTGAATTTTAGGACCAGGTTAGTACATATTTGCAAGAAGGCAAATTCACGCTTTGAATAAGTTCATAAATAATTATCGAAAAGTGACCGAATTCATTTTACTTAGAAACTTTGATAAGTTTATTGTGCGTCTGAATACGCCCTTAATTCAAATAACACGCGAGTATTTCTGGTTTTCATTTGTCATTTTCGTACGGCGTACGGTATTTACCTTGTTGCTCTGAGTCGATAGTTAGGCCTACATTTTGATTCTGACCTTTCCTCCCAATGTGGTCGTAAAGTTAGTTTCACCGACAGCCACTGGCAGCAGAAAGAAACGTCCGTAGTCACAGATCGATATTTCATATCGGTGCTTGTATTCTTTCCGCGCGACGTTTTCTCTCGTCGACGGTTTTGCTCAGCATCTGTTGCTGCGTCGCAATCTTCGGTCGGATCTCAGATGTCAATCCGGCAATTACACGCACGCACGCACGCACGCACGCAGTGGGAGAACAGATGGCCAACAAGATTGTTTCGATTGTCGGGGATGGGGGAGGAGGAAACACTGGAGAGTAGAATAAACAATTCACTTATTCCTCTTCGTTACGGCTTTCCATATGGGAGACAGCGATTGAAATCTCGCGACGCCGAGATAAAACAGGATCCGTGCGAGAAGAACTTCATTAGGAAACCATTCAACTCCTGTTTCATCCCGTCTCCGTCTGGGATTGGAGCCTCACGCTATAGTCTCTCAGCTGTCACTGCTGTCTGCCGACCAAGTCTTTAATATTTATTGTCTCTATATTCCAGACAGTGGCATCTGCCATTCGTCTCTCCTTCTTCGTCTATCCCAATCGCTGCTGCATACATAGGGTTAATTGGCATCGCAATACTAGGTTACTACTACTAGCTGCCTGATATTAAATCCTGATTATGATTTATCGCTTACAATTGTAACACAGCAAATAATAATGTAATAATAACAAACGTGATTTTAAGTGGTTTAGAGCGCTAACTTAAAACGCACTTGTTCACTAGATCGTATATTTGACTGCTGACTGTACAGCGCTTTTGGTTTTGGCTGATGGCTATGTTACTGCGCTTCATAAATCGTTAGTAGTAGTAGTAGTAGTAGTAGTAGTAGTAGTAGTAGTAGTAGTAGTAGTAGTAGTAGTAGTAGTAGTAGTAGTAGTAGTAGTAGTAGTAGTAGTAGTAGTAGTAGTAGTAGTAGTAGTAGTAGTAGTAGTAGTAGTAGTAGTAACTTAGCCTGTGTGAAAACCGCTGTAATAACTTTCTACATTTAATAACCTAGTTTTCCCAGATAACTCTTGAATTTGGGGATGGTGTGGAAGAAGGTTAAATTGTACCATGCATTATACACTGCTAGGGTTTCTATGTAACGTCTTCTGGCAGAAGACGTTATGCAGAAGGGGTAACTACACCTTGGCTACTGCTAAGGGGTAGTTACCACCCCACCCATCTAACTCGGTCCAGCCTCTGAAAAGTATATATTACCGTTTATTATTTCAACTGCTACTATCAAGGTGCTTATAAAAATGTACAAATTTCCAAAAGGAAGACACAATACGCTGGACGCCTAATGAGAGACGCGTGTTCAGAACAAGCAATAAACATCTTGGAAGGGAAATACGAAGGGAAAGGAGCAAAAGGGCGACCTGGAAGAACTTGGCAGGAGGACATCAAGGACTGGACGGGCATTGAAAAATGAAAACTATGGAGAACTAAAAAGAGTTGCTGAGGATCGAGAAAATTGGCGACAACTTGTGACTATCAACCTTCGACTCGAAGATGGCAGATGATGATGATGATGATGATGATGATGATGATGATGATGATGATGATGATGATGATGATGATGATGATGATGATGATATAAATGTAAGAGCTGCACTTACCTGGTAATTACACTGATCATCGTCAGTGACTAAATACTTTCCAAAAATCGATTATAATTTTTGTCTTTGGCAATTAGTCAACGGATCATGCATAAAATGGGTCACCAATACTTGTTTGGTCACATGGGTCATAGGTCACATGGATCATAGGTCACATGGATCATGTGTCACACGGGTCATAGGTCATTCGGTCGTAGATCATTGGGTCTGATCTATGGTACAAGAAGTTTCAAGACAGCTGGTGCAGCTACGCAACGCTTGGAATTTTAAAGTTCACTTTAACCCCTTAACTGGGGATCCCGGATATATCCGTCCATTTTACATTGAGTTACAGTTAAATACACGGTTAAGGGGTTAAATTAATCGACGCTCAACATTAGTTTTGACATGGCTTAACAGTTTTTGAAAGGCCTGGGGCCTAGATACTTAACCCATCAATGCATGGCGTCTTTTTCTTTAGGACACTTTGCATGACCAAGTGCTATCGTGAAATCCCTAAGTATTATGAAATTCAAACTACCCTGCACACTCCATGATATTGATTTAATGGACTGAACCGAATAATAAGACATCATGCTTGTTTTTATATGTCTGATTGATGCTGATTTTTGAAGTTATTCAAAGTTTTCTGAAGTTTTAAAGGTTCAATGTCAAAAGTACGTTCGACAAGTTTTGTGCATATTTTCTTAACACATTTGTGATAAATAGTCGGTAAATATATCTTACTTGCTACTGTAGCCAAGCAATATGCCTGGGAGTTTGTCAGTTTTGACGCAAAGCATGTTTATGCGTTGTCCCTAAAAAAGGACGTCATGCGCCACCTGGTGCCTGTACGAATAATGTAAAGAGTGCAGCTAACACATAATTTTCTGCATGTTTCTGCAAATGTGACGACTAAATTTTTATTGTCTGCTCCCCACTTGCCTACCTAGTTTTTAGACTACGTGTACCACGTTATGCACGCTTGTTACTTACTTGCACATACTTGTAACAACATCACACCATTTGTAATATGAAATTTAACAGAAGTTTCTTAGGCGTTACACAGTTGCTGAAGTAGACAGCATGCTTGAGGTTGGCGACTTTCAAAGCGCAGACGCTTCTATCCTGCCATCCCATCAGGTGAAGACAGCGACCCAGAAGACGACGACGGCGGCGATATTGATAATCTCACTGGAAACCAGTTGCGAACAAAAGCGGAAGCTACTGTAGCAGTTTTGGGTTTTCAGAAAAAGCGGCCACATGCTAATGACTCCAGCTCCAGTGATGACAGCAGCAGAGAATCTGCAGAGCAGAACGATTCGGGTGATGACTGCCGACCGTCTGCTCAAGCACAAGCACAAAACACAACCCGGGCAGACGTTTCCGTGGTGCAGCAGATGGCCACGACGCTGGCGGCAAAACTGTAAAAACACTGCAGGCGATCAACGTCAACTGCACTGCGAGATACATTGGTTCGACTGCCAACTCAAACAGCACTGTCACGGCAATGCCACCCAGAGCAATGTTCCCTCTAAACTGTGCGCGTGTGCGCGCGCGCACAGAGGTCGCAAGGCAAGCACACAGAGGAAAAAATGGAGCGCACACAATTTTTGAACAGTGTTTCCATTGCTTTCATATCATACACGTACTTACTGCACAGAAGTTGACTTTCCATGTACACTTTTGCACACAAGAAATTTCATGCGCACACGTACTACAAAAAATTAGAGGGAACATTGACCCAGAGGCGTAGCGTGCCAATGGCTATTGTGGCTTTAGCCATGGGCGGCACACATGACGGGGGCGGCAAATTTTGGAAGCGTTCCCAGTTTTGCCATTTTCTGCTTGTCAGAGGATTTTCAGTGAAGGCGGGGGATTTTAGAAGGGGCGGAAAATTTAAAATTTAAAAAAAATGGAAGCGACGACATGGGTCATGGGCGACATGAGTGCGTACGCTACGCCTCTGGCGCCAAACACCCTAGATCCGCCTCTGATATGAATGAATTTGGGGCGGCAGATTAGCCATGAGCCAGAGGCGGCAAAAGTGTGCACGCTACGCCGCTGATGCCACCAAAACAATCCCGTCCAAAGAAAACTGCAACGCCACCACGGCACTACTATGAAGAGCGATCTCAAGCACCCCGACATTCCCATTGAGTACCACTCCTCGGATGCCAGGCATCTATCGTACAGCGTCAGCACACAAGAACGTATCGGGAATGCAGCGAGGATGTACAGTTGTACACAGCGCATCAGTCAACAGAGCTACGACAGTAAACAGTTCTGTTGCGGTACGTCCATGTGAGTGACAACACTGACCTTGATGCACTGGACAAACTAGCAAAACTTCATCATCTGTGAATGGACGATTTTTCGAAATGAATAGACGCTTTGTGTCTGTCTTTCCCGCAGTGGCGGTTCCAGGATTTGGCAAGTGGGGGCGTTGGGTTGGCAACTTCTAATTATGGGGGCCAATCATGTGTTGTTAGGTATGTAGTATTAAGTATAGGGTCCCAACAGAGGTCCACTGGGGGGGCAGGCACTCAATAGGGGGCACGGGCCTCGGCCCCTGTGGAGCCGCCACTGCTTTCCTGTGACTACGCCATTGGCACAAATCGTTCATTCAGCATCACAGAGTTTTGCTAGTTTGTCCAGTGCAAAATGGTCAGTGTTGTCACTCACATGGTGAGTAGGGTAGGGTTACTATTATATGGTAGAAAACACAGCAGACAGCAGACTTTGGAACTAGATCCCAGCTTCCCTCCGCAGACTTGGACACTTTCAAACAATAAAATCTGAATCTTCATTTCCTATAATTCCCGCATTATCTCCTCAAGTCTTCAGGTCTAAGCTTAAATCATTCCTTTATCTAAAATCATTTCCTCCACAGCTGTAACAACCTAGCCTCACTGCCCTTCGAATGTTGACTATTGCTTGGGGCTGATAATATACCTTTCCCATAGCTATTTTAAGAAAGGCTGAGCGCCTAAGAATAAGGAGCTACTGTTGTGCTGCTTTCAAATGCGCTATAGAAATCCACGAGATTTTACTTATTTACTTACTTTAATGAGTTCTAGTCGACGACCGATGCGATTTTTGCGAGTCGATGTGTTCCATATTTTGGAATCCTGGTTACGCCACTGATGTGCAGAATTTGTCTGTCGAGCAAGACATTTCGATCGACGAATCAATGATGCCCTATTATGGACTGCACTCTTCTTGGTCTTCCGAGCAGTTTCTTGAAAATTTAGTAGTCTCAATTTGTTCAACAATATAGTAAAAGTTCACGCAGCCTATACTGCCTAGTGTCCTGCTTAAGGACAAAAGTTTTTTGGCTAATATTTCACGTAGCATTAATTTTCTATAAATTACACTATGTAACACGATTTTTGTTCCTGGCTTCTAAGTGTTGTATTTCAGTTGCCTATGTATAAAGGATCTGCAAACATGGCTATATTCATCATAATATTTGCTTTCATGAGCACAGCTTACAAAAGTTGTTTATTTATGCAATGGAAAAAGGTGCATTTTTCTTATCGAGAATGAACATTATGTACTAATTGCAAATAAGCAACAACAGTCAAAATTACTTTAAAACATTCAGAAATGAGTTGCGTTTCGAGGTTTGTGCCTGTACTATCAATAGCTTTTTCAATGAAGACTTCAGATATAGTCCCCCACCACGTGTTTGTTATACCGTCCCAGGTAACGACGTTCCGAGTCCAACATATCCTGATGAAAGCGTTCATCTTGCTTATCTGGGTAGGCTCCCAAGTTTTCCTTGAATTTGTCAAGGTGGGCATGAAGAATATGTACTTTCAAGGACATTTTGCATCTAATTTTGGCATGGTTCTTTATGAAAGGCTGGTTCCGTCTCTCATAGTATTCAGCCTTGTGGTTGCCAAGAAAGCCATACAATACTGCAACGAAACTGTTTCAAGACCCTTTCCCCATGCTATTCAGCTTCTTGGCGAATACGTCACGCTATGTGATCTTTATCTGTGGTCCGACGAAGATGCCAGCTGCGACTTTTGCCTCCGAAAGCTGTGGAAAAAGCTCTAGGAGGTATTTGAAAGCTGCGGATTCCTTGTCTTGACAAATTACTTGATGAGACCTAACGTGATGTATGAGCTTGATGTGGTGAACTTGTTTGAGCATCTTTCGACGATCTATCAGCGGCTCCAGACCCATCAGGAATGTCCCATTTTGTTCTTACCTGCAACATCTGGTGAACTTGGTCAGTAGCATGTGGCTGTCTATAGTACAATCGGCAACAACAGTGGGCCTCAGACCTCAGTGTCCCAGTTGTTCTAGAGGCTAAGAAAAACCATTGCAAAGAAATTTTGTAAAACCTGCCTTGCAGACCATCAGAAGCTCAATGTGTTCTATAATACAGGTCGTTGAGATTTCAAAATATCATTCTCACCCCTGACCCTGCAAAAAGCAAATTCAGTTTGGAACAAAAACTGTTTTCTAGTTAGTTTAGGCATAAGAGACTAGGAAAACAAGCTATCAACCCAGGAACAAACAAAAATATTTTTTTGTTACGTAGTTTTAGCACTCTTGCACGTTCACGTGCCAACAAAAACACAACCTTACAGAAAATTTTAAAAAAATGTGACATCTCATGCACTGATGGGATAATTGTCCAGGACCCATGGGTCATGGGTCAAGATTTCAGTGGGTCACATAGGGTCAGGGATCAAGAGTTCAGTGTGTTACATGGGGTCATGGGTCACATGAGTCATGGGTTACATAGGTCATGGGTCATGTGGGTCATGGGTCACAGGGGGTCATGGGTCACAGGGGGTCATGGGTTAAGAGTTCAGTGGGTCATGTGGGGTCATGGGTAACATGGGTCATGGGTCACATGGGTCACTTGGGGTCAGAGGTCACATAGGTTTTTCAGAGGTTGTTCAGTGGGTCACGTGAGTCATGGTTCATTTTGATTGACTGATTGCCATCTATCTCTGGGAGCTGCTTATTTTCTTCTTTTTCTTCATGTGCCATGTATTGCTAAGTCGGCGACCATGGATTTCCACTCTTCTCTGTTTCTGGCTTTCCTTATCAGTTCGATGTTGTCTGTAGTTCTTGTCGCTTCTCTTAGGCTGTCCGTAAACTTTATTCTTTGTCTTCCTCTTGCTCTTTTCCCCTCTATTTTTCCTGTTATGGCTAGATTTTCCAATCCGTCTTTTCTTATTAGATGTCCAAAGAATTCAAGCTGCTGCTTTCTTATGGTTTTTAGCAATTTTCTTTTGCACCAAAAGTTTTTAGTACTTCCTGTCTTCCTGATTGGTTATTCTTTCTGTCCATGAATTTTTTTGCATACGTCTGAGAAACCACATCTCTGCAGCTTCCAGTTTCCTTTCTGATGTTTTGTCAACGTCCATGTTCCCGAGCCGTACATCAGAACCGCCCAAACGTAGCTGTGAAGAATTCTGAGCCGTGTTGTTGTTGAAATATGTTTATTTGTGAGAATCTTTTTGAGTTGTATGCTTATTGTTTATTTTCAGAGAACATAAATAATTTCCAATGATTTTCTGCCACAGATATTGCATCATACGTACATAATTAAGTGAGTAAGCAAATTAACGCAATTGTCATTGTACGTTCTTTGTTGTGTGGTGATATTTTGTTTGTTGCCGATCCTCGCTTCGTAATCGACAGACTAATGAAACAGTCTGTCGCCGTTTCTCCCCAATAATAATGGTCGATGGTCGGTAACAATCAAAGCGTTTCTAAACATCAGCCAGATACCAACGTACAGACAGACGCACAGACAAACGCACGCTCACAACAGCACATATACGCAGACACATGCACGAAAGTAGACGCGGTCAGAGAGGCTGACGGCGGGCGTCTGGGAGAGAGAGAGAGAGAGAGAGAGAGAGAGAGAGAGAGGGAGAGAGAGAGAGACAGAGACAGAGACAGCAACAGGGACAGGGACAGAGACAAACAGACAGACAGAAAAAAGAGACAGAGACAGGGAAAGACAAAGACAGAGGCAGAGGCAGAGACAGAGAGACAGAAAACTGCGATACATACGGTGTAGGTGAAATGTCGTTAATCAGCTACATAACAAATTGATTGCTATCAATGTACGCTGTATTACAGTATGGATGATCAATCTATTTTGACCTAACGGTTTGCCGACCCGTAAAACCAACCGGCGGCCGTTGTAATCCGTTGTTTTTGCATCGGCGAGCAAATGCTTAAGTCTATTAATCGGACAGAGTTTTGAAAGTTGAACCGTAAGAGATAAAACGCACGATAGAACTCACGGGAATTCTCACACTTTCAGATGATACGGTATCAGTGGCGTAACTAACCTCTGCGTTGTTAACCTAATAATCTAGAAATGAAACGCGCTGGTTAATCCATTCTAGAAATGAACGGCGCTGACGACCTTTTTTTTTTTTTTTTTTTTTTTTTTTTTTTTTTTCCCAGTCGTATTCACGAAACTTTCGCGTCAATCGCTACGCCACGTTTCATTTCGACTGCGCAATTCTTTACGAATCCATTCACAAACCATTAAGTCGTATTAATCGCGTCAATCGACGTTTGAAAATTCGTAAGAATAATTATAATTATAATCGCCTGAAAACATGAACCATTATTAAACCAGAGACAGGCCTAGTTATTGGTTAATTTTTTTGGATATGTACACACAATTGCTCCAACGCCAAATTCTTAGCACATCAACTCTGATGAAGGTCTGTATAGGTCTAAAATTTGTCTGGGCCTCAAGGCGAGCTAGAACCACCAGCATGTAGCCTGATCTCAACTGATTTTAGACTTCAAATAAATGGCATCATGGAATTACTAATGATAGACTGAGTACGTTGAACTCTGGTGCAGAGATGAATGCATTTGATGCGTTTGATGTTCGCTAGGTGTCGTCGGTGACAAACACAACACTTAAGAGCGTGTCCTGGACAAATAGAACAAACCAATGGAACGCTAGCCTTATATAGAATTGTGTCTGTAGTCTCATGTAGACGCAGACATAAGTGGCGGCCCTCCAAATGGGCTAATGCTGACCGGTTAAGTCTCATAAAATGTCTGATCAGGCCTGAAAACTCCGAAGAGGAATAAAATGGAAGCGTTGTCGTCAATAGTTCATGCAGGAAGATTATAATGAGCTTCATGGGAGTACCGCTTGCATTGAGTCAGAGAAATGCCCTCTGTGTGGGTCATCCAGTCCAGAGTTTCCCAAACTTATTGGAACCGCGGCCCACTTCAGCGGTTTTCTAATGTGCCGCGATCCTAATAATAGCAGATAATATTTAAAAATGCATTAGGGCACCTGGCGAACGTTAGTTGAAAAGAATCTTCTGAGTTTTGAATAAAAAGTAAAACTAACGCTGCGATTCATTTCGAATGAAAATATGGCAAATATATTAGGCAGAATTATTTATATTTTTTGCCAAAAATAAAACCAAAGGAGAGAAATTTCGATATTGAAATTTGTTGACAATTATTTTTATGAAAATATTATTTCTAAAATTTTGCCAGGAACATACCTTTGTTACGCGTCTTATAAATCCTACGAGTATGCCAAAATCGCTTAACCGCTAAGTACAAATCCAGTATAAGAAGGGATTCTTTTGTTAGTGGAATTTCAGAGCAAAATGATCGGAATGACCTTCCCTGCGTTATTGTCAAATAACATTAATTTTGCAAGTATTACACTGGTTTACATCAAATTTATTGTCTAAGTTTTCTTAACAGATTAAGGATAATTTCAATGTCCTAAATCCAAATATGACATTGGTTTTGCTCAATCAGGTCAACTTTTTGATATATCGCTAATTTATGATATTTCATGTATACATGTGTTTTCTATTAACGCCATGCTGACTGCATTATAATGAAATGGTCAACACACAGTTTGTTGCCTGCAAAGTAAGACCTGTTCTTGATTAATTTTGGTGCCCTGAGTCCAAAAATGTTAGCCGTTTTGCCCCATCAGTTCTAGTTTTTGAGATACGGCTTAGTCGTCCTTGTATTTTGGTTCTACTAAAGTGCGTTAACTGCAGAATCCTTAATCTATTCAAATTCTATAATTGAACAGCAAAAATCTTCAAAGCAACAACTATTACATATTTAGATACAACTATATTAATGAGTGAATTAGTTGTCATTCATTTTGTCACACTAAAAATCAGAAAAAATGACACTTCGAGCATTTAACATACAATTGTGCTTCTAAATGTGTCCTGGAAGTATGTTGCTGCTCCTGCGTCCACAATTACCTCAAAACAGTTGTCATGAATCATGCTTATTTAATTAAAAAATATAATTTATGATACTGCACATATTTCAATTGATTTCTTCTGGAAATATAAAACCTTTAATGTTAATAAAAAAGACCTTTAGGTGAGAGCAATCAAAAGCTACATAGAGCAAATATATGTAATCATCATGCACTTCCAATACAGGATATATGGCCATATAAAAAAACTAGAGCTAATAGAGGAAATCTGATGCCATATTTAAAATCAGGACCCATAGATATATTAAGAAACAGGTCTTACTTCTAAGGCAACAGGGCAACACAAATTTTTTTGCCATGTGATATAGGCAACTATCATGCACTTGCAGTCTACGATTATATGACCGTATCTCAAAAACTAGAGCTGATAGAAACAACTTGATGCCATATTTGGAATCAGAACCCATAAATATACTAAGAAACAGGTCTTACTTCTAAGGCAACAGGGCAACACAAATTTTTTTGTTGTTGCCGTGTGATATAGGCAATTATCATGCATGTCCGGTCTAGAATATATGGCCGAATCTCACAAACTGGAGCAGATAGAAAAAATCTGATGCCATATTTAGAATCAGCACCCTAAATATACCCAAAAAGAAGTCTAACTTCTGAGAGAACTGACAAAAAATTTGTTGGTTGCCCTCTAATGTTACAAAATGCAGTAGATTTAGTTATAAGACTAGATTTTTTAAACACTTTAGCAAAAAAACCTGACCTGATTCAAAGAAACCAGTGTCATTTTCAGTTTTAGCAGTACCTAATTGTTATAAATCAGTTTTAAAAACTTAGACAATTTTCAAAAAATTTTTGTAAACCTGTGTTATAGACCACTTCAGCGGCTTTATAACATGCCGTGAGTCCGTGACCCTGCAAACTAATTGTCGAATAGAATTGGTTAAAACGCTAATCATCTTAATATAAGCCGGTGTATGGAGGATTGCATGCATGCAAATTTCTTAAAACCCAAGCCTAATTGCAACTTTCAAGGATTGTGATATTCTGGTATTGGTTTGAAAATTACAATTTTGGACCTAATTTCGCGCTACCCCGCGACTCATTAGACTGAGCCCTGCGACCCACAGCTTGGGAAAAACTAATCTAGTTATGCATTCCTTGGAAGGTTCCTAAGTTAAACGTTCTGAATCTTCTTCTTCTTCTTCCACTTCTTCTTCTTCCACTTCTTCTTCTACTTCTTCTTCTTCTTCCACTTCTTCTTCTTCTTCTCTTCGTCGTCATCATCATCATCTTCTTCTTCTTCTTTTTCCTCTTTCTCGTCCTCTTCCTCTTCTTCATCATCATCATCATCATCATCATCATCATCATCTTTTTCTTCAAGTTCTCTGCATTGTGCAGATCTTTTGGTAGCTTCGTCATTCGACTGTTTCTGGGCTTTTCTTTGAAGCAACATCATACTTGGTCGTCATTTCGTCTTCTATTCCTCCTTCAAAATTAATCTTTGTAATACATTTGTCATAATCAAGTGTCCTCTTTCGGTGCTACTGATCGAGTATTATTCGTCTTTCGTTGACTCTTGTTAGTATTTCCTCGTCTGTGATGCGTTCTGTCCAATTGATTTTTCTTTTCTAGTCCTCTCTAAATCCATGCACACTTCAAATGAATCACGTGATTTGATGTTTTTCCTCACTGTCTGTGCTCCATACATTACCACGGTCCATGACAGCACCTTCATTAATAATTTTTCTTTAGCTCCTTGTTGGATCCATTTTGAAAACATTTCCTCTTGCAATGGGTATCTGATTACCCATCGTTATTTTCTTTATTTCATTATGTCGTTCTGCAGCATCTGTTGTCACATTTTCCAGATATTTCAATTCCTTCGCCCGTTCCTGGATTACTCTTTTCATCTCGAACTTCGCTTGTCTTGAGTTTCCTTTGGTGATAAACATTATTTGTTTCTTCATATCAGTGGCGTAGCCAAGGGGTTGGGGGTAAAACCCCTTGACTATAAGCGCTCACATAACTATATTATATATAATTCCCTTAATGAAGCAAAATAATAGTTGACGACCCTTTTTGCTTGTCAGAATTTTCCGAAGTTGGGAATCATGAGAAGCATAACCCCCCTTTCGGAAAATCCTGGCTACGCCACTGCTTCATATTCTTTTTCATTCGATATTCGTCCGAGGTTTTACAAAGTGCATTCATGATTCGCCGTAATTCTTTCTCTGTTTCATTTATCACTGCGTGATCATTAGCAAAGCGTGTGGCGTTCACAGTTACCTCGTTATCTTGACGCCATCTTCTACCGCTTCCAAAGCCTTGTTCATAATCTCGTGCATGTATGTGTCAAACAATATGTGAAGTAAATATCAAAGCAGTTCAGAAAATCTATTTACTGTTTGATGATTACAATACAGAACTCAATAATACGAATACAATATGCGGCGGATCTCCCGTATTATGCGATCAGCTGAATTATTTGAACCAGGGTTTATTCTAGGCCGTTTCCGGGGGAAATTGCCCTTCCTTCCCGGAAATTTCGGATTTCCCCCGAAAATTTTGGCATACTACATCAACTAACAGCAGCCCCTTAGCTGACTTCCCCTCCCCTCTCCAGCTTTTTCAGTTTCTCTCCCTCTTTATCAGTTCCCCCCTTACCCTGAGTCCTGGGGCCTAGATTAAACACTGATTTGAACATGAATTCCATGATCTCAACGGACAAATCCGCATGCGTACAAAACATGTTAAACACATCGTAACAGCTATTCACGATGTCTTTTAGCTGAGACTAATCCAACTATTAATAGTCTAAAGTCCAAAACGAAAAACATGATTGTCGAATCGTCAACACTTTTCTCCGCGTTCTGTTTATAATACGACTCCACGTGTCTGTCTTGTTTCTAACGCTTCCGAAGTCTCCAGGAGATTCCGTCTGACGCGACAATAAGACATACACGTTCGTGGAAATCAAACAAGGGGCCGTGTATACGCAAAAGCGTTTTCTCTTCAACGCAGCAGTTACTACAGTCTTAGTCGTCCAGTCTCAGCGTAGAAATCAATTTTCTAGCAGTGCATTAGCAAAAAACAGAATTTTTCTATTAGCAAATCACGTTCAAAAGTAATCGAGCGTCTCGGATCCAATTAAACGCATACGGCCGTCTAATGTCTTTTCAAACAAAGAGATGTGCAAAGCAACCATAAAGAATAATAATAATAAGCTACCGCTAAAAACCATATACATTGCGTAGAGAGTATATGTCATGTTTAACGCCGATGCCATTAAATAATAAGCGGTGCAGAATTCAATGGAAATTAGGGCTGCGAAAATTAACTATTAATCGGTAGATCAATAGTTAATCGATTAAATTTTTTTAATCGATTCATGTTTATCGACGATAACATTTTTATATTTTCTATTTTTTTAAATTGTTAATAATCGGTGCATGATTCATTATTGCAAATACAATATTATAAGCGTCTGTCGTTTTACCCCAAAATGTGTATGCCATTATTATTTTTTCGTTTAGACGTTTATTCGTATCGATTACAAAATTTTTCCGATTAATCGAACATTTAATCATTACCAGCCCTAATGCAAATACAATATTAGAAGCGTCTGTCGAGGGGTTCGTTTAGACGTTTATTGTATCTGATACGGACGCGCCTGTTAAACACGCACACGCACACACACACACACACTCACACAGTCACACACTCACACACACAACATACACAGCGGTCTGTCGTCTTTTCCCCGACTTCCTCGACTTATTCAGTGTTGCAAATATGACGCGGTAGAACGTCATGCGCGCGTCACTTGAAATCAGGTGTGCCGCCAACCTATATAGATAGTCTACCACCGTTCCATTTCTACTCTCCATCGCTTGCCAGTTGCCACCCCCCCCCCTCATCCGAACGAGCCAGTCTAACACGGCCGTCCGTTACCGTGGTTACGAATCGCGCTGATTTTCGGTCACGTGGACAGATTTAGAGAGATCATCACACGGCGGATGGGGGGGGGGAGGGCGGTGATGTAGCGCCGCTATGATTCTTCACAGTTGAACTGTTTCAGGAGAGAGCTTCGGCGTAATATGCTTCGACGCATTTACCGAGTGATTTGCGCTTCAGCCGATGACGACGACGACGGTAAACGCTATCGTCAGAAGACCGAAATTCCGTCACGAACCACGTCACGCGAATTCCGCAGCAGCCTTTTATCTGTAGGACTACTGCGCAGCTATATATATATATATATATATATATATATATATATATATATATATATATATATATATATATATATATATATATATATGTCAGCCGTCATTTTGAGTGACTCCTTATGTCGTGAGTCTAACTTTAATGAATAATTATAAGCAGTTGGAATTGAACTGGGAGTTTGACGCTCTGCATAATGAAGTCATGATATAGGGCTAATCAAACCGCGCGCGCAGTGACTGCAACATCTATTAGTCATCATCATCGTCGTCGTCGTCATCATCGTTAAAAAAATTTAGTAATGTTCTTGCCAACAGTCGATGGTCGCTGCTTGATTTGACTATTGTAATCCCTCTTTGTCAAATCCAAGAAGTCAGTCCGATTTTCCGGTCCCAGTCGTAATTAGTACTCGCATGAGTCATCACGCCTTGTCGGGTCAATCAATCAATCAACTTCTATAGCGCCACTATCATATCAGTCAGACGTGTGCGAAATTCGTTCGATTGGCGTTGACCCTGAAGTCACATTTTCTCGTCCTTCGATTCGAATGGCGATGGATGGAAGAGCCGACCGGATCGTTCGGACTTCGACAGATCATCTCAACGAACGCCGTTCGAAACTGCGGTCCGGTGACGAGATAGAGAAAGACGTTGCACGCGTAGTGCGACAGACAGACCTCCTCCACTACCTTGCGAACGGTGACGTAGACGAGATACCGTTGCCAGACGGGATCCCGCGAGATCTCGTCGTCGGCGAGAGTCGCGTCGCCGACCGGAAATCGCGTGTGCAGAACGTAGACGAGCGTCGCCGGAAGTGTCGTCGCGATGACGTAGAACGACACGGAGAGCAGCATGAGCGTCGTGGCGGCGCCGCTGCTGCTGCCGGTCGTCGTGTTCGACCCGCCGGGGTGACTGTTGTTCCTGTTCGGGACGAGAGACACGGCGACGCCGCCGCCGCCGCCCTGCGACACCCGGCGTACCTCGAAGATCACGAGGATGTTGAAGACGAGGATGACGACGGGGATGACGACGAACACGAGCGCCTCCGTCGCCCAGCTCCAGACGCTCCACAGCGACGCGTTCCCGCCGTCCTGGACCTCTTCCCGGACGTCGCAGGTCTCCGTGTCCGGATCGTAGCGCCAGAAGTACGCCTGGATGGCGCACAGACCGGCACAGACGACGACCAGGGAGGCGACGATCTTCGCCGCCCTCGCCTCGGTGCAGTACTTCTCCCTGGCAAACGGATGGCAGACGGCGATGAATCGCTCGACGGTGAAACAGAGCACCAGCGCCGGCGAGATGTACTGCACGGCCAGTATCAGGAGGAAGTACCCTTCGCAGACGATCGGGTACTCGAGGGTGCGTACCCACCAGGCGTACTTCAGCTCCTGCAGGCTGTGCAGGACGAGGAACAGCATGTCGGAGACGCAGAGGGAGGTGAGATAGAAGGCGGACGAGTTGTTGAGGCGCATTCGTCTCTGGGACCAGATCATCGCCGACAGAAAGTTGCCTACGAGTCCGATGACGTACCAGAGCGGGGTCAGAGTTCGGTCTATGTAAACGGCAAACGGACTGTTCGACTCTATGATCGTTCCAATATGACGCAACGAATGACGTCCGTTGACGCCGCCGCCGCCGTCCGAGTCGATCAGCGTCACGTTCAAGTAGACGTCGACCGGTCCCTTCGTGACGGGCGTCATGACTATTTTGGAGTCTGAAGAGAGACGGCAAGAATGTCTTTTTAGAGAGCGAAAATTAATCGAATTTCCATAAAAGAAGATCAACGCGTCCACATTGAAAAAGCTAATTGATTCGCGACGCAAACATAATGATTCACGTCAAGATGACAGGACGACGACGAAACAGAATTTCGGGTGGGCGATGATTTAATCCGGTGGTGGCTCCAGCATCTGGCAAGTGGGGGGCGTTTGGGTGGCAACTTCTAAGTATGGTGGCAACGGGCACATGCAGATTACGTGCACTAAAGTAGGCCTAGGGAGCTAATCGGGGGTGGGCGGTCATCCTGTGGAACCGCCTCTGATTCAGTCGTTTAGAATCTTATGAATCATTTTGCAGCATAATCCTATTCCAGTCCATCCTTCAATTTCAAATCCGTTCTTCTCTTTCGAAAATTCGAGTGCTGCTTTAGGATTAAAACCTAGCTTCTAAACGCAACATAATGAATGGGCCTTATTTTTAGACCTTCGGATCTCATATAAAATCTCTATCTCATATCAATTATTCGAATTAAATTTTTCTATTCGTTAGTCTAATGCAGGCCGCAGGCGGGCGACAGATCTTGCCGTTAGATTACGAAACTTTTAGCGTTAACATTGTCAAATTAGAACAAGAGGATCCAGTTTTAAAAAGGAAATTAAACTAAATGTCTGCGTTAAATAATTAACGCATTCGTCTAAACAGAATGTCTTTTAAAAATAGAAACAGATCATGATTCGATATCTAAATTTCAAATTATACGAAAAAGATCTTTTTGGGCGAGAAATTCAATTTATATAATTTGGTAATTTGCATGAAATAGATAGGTATAATGCCGGGAAGAAGAAAGAGAGATCGGCCAAACAGACGATGGGTGTACGAAATAGAAGAATGAGCCGTAATGACCATTACAACAGCAACAAAAGCATCGAAAAAAAGAAAAATAACTGCATGGAAATGCTTGATTCATGATATCACCTAATCTTCAACTACTGAAAGAAAAAGAAAATGATGATGAAGATGACGACGACGACGACGACGGCGTCGATGACGATGATTGATTATGATGAGTTTGATGATGACGACGACGACGATGATGACGGTGATGATGATGATGATGATGATGATGATGATGATGATGATGATGAAATGGATAGGGGTTTGATTAATTGTTTAGGTCAGTGAATTCAATGATCTGCCGAAAATGCAGTTCTCATTCCGAATGGGTTCGACATAGTGGCGCTTAGAATTCTGCAGATAATATCGGTAAAAAAGAGCTTTCTGGAGGTCTATTGTACATTGTATTATGTACCATGAGAGTGACGGATCAAACAAAAACAGACATCGACACGGAAACGTCAACACACTGAAGTGATCCAGCAATAACAATTGTGTAATGTTCACTGCATGATACCGTATGATATATCCTACAACTATTCCCATTTCGATTATAACCAATTTTTCTATCTGTCATTCTCACTGCGTATTCTAAAGTAGAGCTCAATCTAAAGCATGTAATCGGTCTACAGTCGTTAGATCAGTTCTATGTAATATTAACTCCATCGAGTGCCTCCTATACTTGAATAAGACAAATCAAAAGTTTACAAACCACTAGCGTCTCCACGGGGGGGGGCAAATGGGAGAAACTGCTACCCCGCCAACCTGACCCCAGACCACCTATCAGATTCGCGCAAATCCGGTGAGAAAGTTTTTTGTGGAGGGGCGTGTGGAGTGGGGGTAAGGAATCTGACACGCCAGCCTTCTTTTGCCCCCCAACCCAAAATTCCTGGCGACGCCACTGTTACAAATAATAATTTCTGTCGTATTTTCCAATTATCTTATTATTTATTCGCCTACCTTCAATCACACAGACTTAGGACATTTGACCCGGTCGGAATTTACAGTTCCAGCACAGCGAGACTTATCGCATGCATTACACAGACCATTCTAACTATACTTCCATTCCATGTTGTCGGCAGACATGTGGCTGCCGGGAAATGAAATCGCTGAGTCGCGGGCATTGAAACCGGGCCGATAGATGGTCGCGGCGCTCAGAGCCGACGTTCTACAGAATGAGACGCCAAATGCAAGTCTGCCTTGTTTACGACGGAAATTTTAGTGTTATTTAGTTTTCGGCGACGAATTTTCTTGTACATGACGCAATTGAGCGCTATATAAATCCCTTCGTCGTCAACAAGGCATCTCATTCTGGCAAGGAGTTCGGTGTTTCCATTCATTTCGGCCGTCGAATAGCCATTTTCTGTTTAAAAATACTTTAATTATTTCTTGACGCGACAATTTCCTGGTAGTAATTGAATATTTTGTTTACTAAGACAGTCCAGTCTGCCCACTTGGCGATGGAAAAGTGTCCAACATTCCGGGATGCGTATAATATTGTACAAAAATTTCATAACGGGCGTAAAATGTTACGCTATTTCACTTGTTTACGACACCGTACGATTTCCCCGCAGCTGCCTCGCTTTAACGTCAGAGCGGTGCGAGGCAGTGAAACAGACTGCCAAGATGTACAGAGATGCTTTGACCGCACGTATCCTTTCAGCTTTCACCGTCGCTTGAAACAGATCGAAATGTTTTCAGATTTCGAACTAAAATATTCAACTATTCGAAGAAACATATTGAGGCTACGAAGAACGAAATAGATTTTACGACATTAATCGTGAGAATGCGTGCAGCGGTTTTGCCTGCAGCTTGCTTAACTCGATTTTCCCATAACCTCTTCGTGGTGCGTGTATTGCGATGCGCGGTAATAGATGCGCGGTAATAGATGCGCGTATTGTGATGCGCGGTATTAGAAAATGCTCGACGGTAATATACCGTGCAAAAATACCGCTATACCGGTTAACCGGTATACCACGGTACTTCGTGAATTCTTCGCTGTTATAAGAATTCTAATCAATTATTGGTCAATGTACTATTATCTCAAGTATCTGTAAACTATAACAATTTCTTCACCGTCATCATCTGTATTATTGTTTCCCAAAGAACAAATGAAAGTTCAATACAATACAAGAAACATTAGCATTTGCATTAACATTAGAACAAAAGAACTTAGTTAGTACAATAAGCTAAGCTAACAATTGTAGGAAATAATAAGGTACCAAAGGGAACAAATTTCCCGCAAGGAGGTATTTTTGGCAGTATACTGCATGAGATATATACAAGTATTTAGTAAAAACAACAATAGTATAATAATTATAAGTAAACAAATATATGGAGAAAAGCAGACAATGATATTAGGCTACAAGTAACAAACCACAAAGCATCAAAAAATAATTCAAATTCCTTGTTTACTAGTTATAATACATTGTTTAAGCTTACGTTTGAAATCATCTAAGTTTATTGAGTTTTTAGGTACATGGGAAGACTATACCAAATCCTAGGCCCAAATAATTTAATAGAGATGCCCCCTTATACCGTAATAATTTAGTTTGTGAAGTAAAATTGTGTGATTGATCGCATCAAAAGCTTTTGCAAGATCCAAAAATATGCCTATGGTGTATTTACTGGCTTCAAAGTTAGCTGAGATAGTGTTAGTTAAACTTAATATTGGCATGTTGGTAGCATGATTTGGTCTGAATCCAAATTGGGGGGAGAGAAAGCATTTTAAACTTATCAAGGCATTTTCTTAATACCGCGCATCACTAGGGTAGTAGGTACATGTGACTGCACTACCGTTTCAACCATGATCGAATTTTACTTGCTACACGAGATGAAATTCTTTGCCTTGTTTACCGCTCACAGCGAATGTGGCGCATGCAGCATGCAGTGGTCGACGAGGAAGGCTGCTCTTGCCTTTCAAATCGTTTTCTATTACAGATGTTTCCAGTCGCGGTATTTGCAGTGCAGTGGGCGCGCAACGAAATGTTTGCTGTAAGAAACACAAGAACGCTCGATCGCTCCTCACGCACTCGGATAGCCGCGTTGATTGAAAATGGCGATGGACTATGAGATCGTGAACTGTTGGCGACTGAAGGTGATTGTTTACTCTGTCGAGTGCTTGGGATGTTGTTTGCGTTAATGCAGTTCAGTTGCACCTAAGGGGGCGGCGGATGTCTCGAGACCTTTCTTCGTCCCCCCAGTCGCTCTATTCACAGAAGCGAAAACTCGCAGGCGACGGGCGTCTTTGTCTCGCCTTAAAGGCAACGATGCTGTCCTCGAAGAATTCTATTTAAAGTCAGTCGGCAAACTCATGCGCTGTCTTTGCTGTAAATCGTGTCATGGGTCACGCTTGACAAATATGATTCTGTCAAATATTCCACCTCTTGTATTGAAAGTAGTTCCATGTAGACATATTCCTGACCAATCACCTAAAACCATGCCCGCATTTCTACGGTCAATGGATAGCTCAATGAGGGTCCTTACGACGAAACAATCATTTTCTTTTGCATGTATAACAGTTATAGCTAAAGTATTGTTCGTAAGTTCTTCTTCGTCTTCTAAACGCATCTGAGAACGCCGACGTTTTGCTCCGGTGTCTGCATATTTCACGATACGCTTTGAGTCATGAGGCCATGAATCAGAAATCGAATTCCTCAGAATTATCACTCGCGCGATTGCCAGGAACGAGACACTTAACAGCACTCGCGTCTCTCCCACAAGCGCCCGAAGACAAGCAGTGCATGCACCACTGACAAAGACGGATACATGCTGAGTCACTCAAAGAGAGGGGGAGAGAGATGCTCGAAGTCGGAAGAGAGAAGGAGAAGAAAGGGATAACCAGAACACACTCACAGACGCTCCTGAAATCACGAATCAACCCATGCAAGAGTACCGACAATGTCTGATATTGTTTTAATGTCATAAATGTCATAGGGGCTCATTGATATAACTCACGAGTCGACATGACACTGGGCTTTAACTCGTCGCTGCAATTTCTCATTCTGGAGAGGAATGTTCAGAGATGTCTCAGCCTGTCTTAAACCACAAAAATTAGCACCACCACTCCCCCACCCCACAACTAAACTATTCTCACGACTATAGTGAAAGAAAATATTAAAATATTAGTGGCATCTGTCAAGCCAATGCGTTTATCCTTCGTTCCCTTCCTTTTAGTGAGAATATAAAACGAATATTGATCCTAAAGATTGTCACCGAAGATCAAAACGGCGCCACGAGGGTTTTGACGCTTTTGCTCAGAACAGTTATATGATTTATTGCAAATCTTATTTTGCCTCAATTCGAATTTGAATAGTTCGCTTGGAAATCAATGCTATTCTGCATAGGCGTCAATCCCGTGAGGGTCCAGGGGGTCCGGACCCTCACACAAATTTGGTTGTGAGGGTCCATAAGGCATTGGGACTCTCACAAAATTCTGAATGAATCTATATTGTATGGCGTTACGATTATTTCATAAATAATAGATAATACAATATAATATAATATAATAGTATAGATAAAACACGTAGATATTATCAGCAAATGGTATTTAAAAACATTAATAAGTAATAAAAAAAATTATGCGTAAAGGGTTAGAGTTAGGGTTAGGCAAAACAACAGGTGGACCCTCACAACTTTCACTACACATACTGTACATACGCACTGTAACGCACATACATACACATAATAATTAATAATAATAGCATGTGTCAACCTATAATAATATAATAATATAACAAGGTTTAAAGTGGTTCAGTAGGGACTGCCCTGTGTGAGAACCACTGTTGTTCCCGTCCAATCTAATACCCTAGACTACTGAGGTTTATTTTGAACTCGTTTACAGTTGTAGCCATTACTATCCCCTCATCCAGTTCATTCCATCTGTCCACCACAAAGACTAGTCAACTATGCAAGACTAGTCTTGAAATGTTCGCTACCAGACTAAAGACGCACTTGTTTAACATCTCATTTAAGTGCAATCTGTAAAGCGCTCTTGATCTTGGCCTGCTGTGACTATAGCGCTATATAAATTCACTTATTAACTAATTAACTAACTAATATGAGGTGACCTCGGAAACCCAAACTTTGCTTAGCCACGAATCTAATAATATCAAAATGACGTCTGTATTTAACTTTCACGCCCGTCTACGCCCTAATCCAAACAGCCGAAGCAAATACATATGTGTAATATATGTATATATAATTATGTATGTGTGTTTATAGGCCTGTGCATATACATAATAAAATCGTTTTTGTATTTAAACGCAAACTGCCGAATTTCACATTCAAATTCTCTGTCTGTGATAATCATGACACATGCTGTCTCGAATTTTACGCGATTAGTCCAAGCCTGCATCATCTTTGGCCTGCCAATACTTGTCCATTAATATTCGGAGATTCTTCTCAACAATAGCAGAGGTTAAACGCAATGTCATGACAAACCACGTAGCGCCGTCGAACTCACAGAACTTAAGGTCACTTTTTTTTACTACGGAGCAGGCTGGCTGCGATTTCATTCCTAAGCACATAGACCTAAAGAATAGAGAGGCTTATTATATTATCATCGGTCAGTCCCACTTCTTAGGAATCACTGTCATTGTGGATCTTGACATAAGACGCCGTCGTTTCCGTCCAACGTCAGCGTCATTGACAGAAGTCATGGTCGAGACGTCAGGGAAGTTGTTGTCGTTTGCGTCGGGAAGTCTCGGATTGAAATCGTGGCCTTTGGTCGTTCGTCTCCATTTTCCCGTCCGAATTAACAGGACGACGACCAATGCACCCACCTCTGGCGCTGACCGATTAGGGGCGCCAGCGCCTGCGTCTGCGCCAGCGCCAGCGCTGACCAAGCGTCTCTTCGGCGCATTTCGCGCGTACAGAAGCATTTCGTAATAATTAAGTTACTCGAAGCCAGGAGCGCCCACGGAAATTTTTCCACGGGGGAGGGCAAAACAGCAAAACACAATAGTCACGGTTAACAGTGCCGGATTACCCATTAGGCAGAGTAGGCAACTGCCTATGGGCCCCGCGACTTTTAGGAGCCCCACAAGACAGTGACGAAAAAATGTTTTACTTACTTATTCTTAAGAATAGTGCTATGCGAAAGGCACGTGACGACGCTGACGTCATATATTAATGTTTACACTTCAATGGCGTTCTAGTAGTAATTTGGGGCCTGGCCCCTGGTGTCCCAAAATTTTGACTGCCTATGGGCCTCCACGGTGCTTAATCCGGCACTGACGGTTAATATTCTAGCAAGGTTTTCAAATGTTACTTTGAAAATATTGGTATTTGCATTTTCCTTGGAGGGGGCAAGTGCCCCCTCTTGCCCCAATATGCGGGCGCCCATGCTCGAACCTCGAAGCCGATCCAGATTAGTTCCTATAAAGTTTATAAACGATAAAATTGTCGACGGGGCCGTGTTTTTGAAGCTAATGATTAGTGTGAATGCTTTTAAAAGCAGCCTCAGTACAATGGGGCATTAGATTAGGACGCTACAGTTTAAGCTTATATGCTATTTTTATCAGTATCGTGCAGAGAGGGAGTGGTGGGGCGGTGACCCCGGGCGCCGACCAGATGGGAGCGCCAAAATTGACTCGGCGACCTTTTTTTGCTCGTCAAACATCTTTGTTATCGACTTGGCCCCGGGCGTCCACCACTCTCTGCGCTCCACTGAGTTTTATTTATACATTGTGATTATAATGCAAAAATAATGAAGAAATGAAATTTAATATGTGTACTGTTTTGGCATTGTATGATGTGAATTGTATTTGTTTTTTATAGAATCAAAGATAACAGCTGTAACGGACAAACAAAATTTGGAATAGACTCAATAGAGGGTTGTATGAGGATAGAGGTTTTCAATTTCAACACAGGAGAAATCCTATACTAAGCAACTTAAAATCCAGTTAGGCCTATTATTATTCAGGGGCGTCTTTAACCAGTGCGGGGCCCCGGGCACATGGCGGCCTGCGGGGCCCTAGACGTGAAGATCAATGTTGACAAGCAAAAAAGAGGTCATCTCCAATGTTTTTGAATGTTGACAAGCAAAAAAACAAAAAGAAAAGGGAGACCTACGTAAAACAAAGTAGTTTGCGCGCGGCGCGGGGCCCCTAAGATGCGCGGGGCCCCGGGCACTGTGCCCGAATTTTTACATGTAAAGACGCCTTTTTATTAAATTATTATTATTATTATTATTATTATTATTATTATTATTATTATTATTATTATTATTATTATTATTATTATTATTATTATTATTCACCCAGTGAGCACATAGAAATGTTTAAATGCTAATCTACGCATCCACTTTACAGTTTCAGATTTAAAGAAATGTTATATCTAGACTAATAATATGAACTTTTGCAATAAATCGGAGAAGGAGATAGCCACTCTCCCCCGTCATTTTTGACGGGTTAACAGCTAGTATATACTGTATATAATTCATAATAAGCTTGCGTCTAAAGTGTGATTTTACTGTGTTGTGTGACTTACTAACATTTCTCCAATTCTGCTACTTCATAATCGACATATAAACGATATGCACATAAAACTAAGACTCAAATCTGTCCAGAAGAAATGTACGGGCAAATTTGAGGGTAGATTTAAAACCAGACGTTGCTAAACTTGTGAGAAATAAACAATGCCATGTCTCCTCAGCTTCCAGGTCTACATCGTCTGTCATCTAACTTTATTTGTTTTCAATTTGACCTTCACCATTAAAAGATTTGAAATTTAATTCAGTGTATGTCCATTAGACTAGACTAGACTTTGGTTTGTCATAGTTACCACAATACACTGTAGGTTGTAATCAATGCAACGATTGAATGGCCTTTCGGGTTTTCGCAATTTTACTTTAGATTTTTAGAAAGTTTAGATTCCAAAATAATATTGCCTAGCATTTTTGCATTTGGCCCGCGAGAACATGGGAGGCACATCATTTGGCCCTTCACCCCCAAAAAGTCTTGACACCTCGAGTCTATGCGAGCAACTGCGTTGGACGTCGGTATCGACGCAAAGAGGCTAATTATGTGGCTTCCGCTTCGTTCGTATGGCCTATCCAGTGTTTATTCTAGACCTTCTCTTGAGATAATTCCCCCCCAGTTTTAAAATCCCCCCAATTGTTTATATGCTGGCTGGGGAGATGGAAATTTCCCCCCCAAAAGTGTGGAGACTCAGACCTTGTCCCCCCAAACATTTCAAAATCCCCCCAATGTCAAGGTGGTTAGAATAAACACTGGGCCTATCTCTATACCTGCCGCGTCTCCAATGAAGCTGTAATTTAAGCAGGGGCGTAAACCTGGCGTCAACATTGGGGGATAGAATAATTTTTAAAAGTTGACCCCCTCAGAAATCTAAATATCCCCCATTTTGGGGGGGGATATTGCATATTATGGTGGGGACTTAAAATCGTCCATGAAATACGTCTTGACAAGCCAAAAAGAAGGTCATCCTGATATTCTTATATTTTCCCCTCTCCAAATACCCTGACAAGCAAAAAAAGGTCATCCGAAATGAGAGAATGTCGATTTGGCGTAATTCTGGCATCAATATCATAGGGTAGGATAGAATTTTTACCACCAAAACATTGATACTCTGGCCAGCTCGTGTTTTAGGCCCATGAATTTAAGTTCACCAACAGGGGTCGATAGGCCTTAATTTCCAGCGGAAATGCAAAGCACCTCTCTGGCCTACAGCATTCTCCGTCCGAACTGTACTGTCTAAGGCTCTGAGCTATTAATTCTGTCTCTGGTTATTTTGACGCGTCCGCAATGTCTTCCTGCGATTTTCCTGATATAAACCAAACTCCCAGAAGCAAAAACAAATGCCCGCAAGTCGAATACCCATTGAACTTTAGAGATATCTAATACAATTATCCTGTGTGTATGTGTGTGTGTATTTGTGTGTTTATGTGTGTTTGTGTGTGTGTGTTTGTGTGTGTGTTTGTGTGTGTGTTTGTGTGTGTGTTTGTGTGTGTGTTTGTGTGTTTGTGTGTGTGTTTGTGTGTGTGTGTTTGTGTGTGTGTGTGTGTGTTCAATACGTCAGCGTCGTAGATTGACTTTGGCTGCGTCATAGAAATCGCGGCTTCTTGCGATGATCTTTGATTGGAATGTCTCTTTGAAAAGCGGCTTCGCTTATTTGATTTTATTAGTATTTTTGGTCTGTCGTTTCTCACGATTTAATTTAATTTCGCGTTTGTCAACTCCGAAAGAATATATCCTCTCAACATCCAGTGCCTACTGCATAGCATGAAGCTCTACAGGCTCCATATTACGATAGAAAGTATGCACATGTTGCCTTCAGTTTCGTGATACTGTCCAGAATTTCACGACATTTAGCGATCGCGATCGATAGCATTTGGTGATAAATTCTATGATTGTCGGTCATAACGATGACCATCCATAGAATTGGCAAAAGCTTGCGAAAGTTCCTTTATCATCTTTGGCCAGTCTTTAGTCATTGCAAAGTGTCACCTGTGGGATAAGCAGTTTGGTGGTAGGTCTAATCTATTCCACTTTCCATCCGGAAACGCTTTCTCGGTCTTGAATAATTATAATCACTTATTTTGAACAAGAAATTAAAGCATTTTGACATCCAGAACCAGATAATTCAATTCTACCACTTTCATTCCGTTACCGTGAGAGCAAAACAAGAATCGTCATTTAAAAGGGCAGATTAATTAATTTAGAGAGAAATTTGAGGTACGGCAAATGGTCGAATGCTTAGCAAAAGACCTACTTGGCAATGAAAGTGCAGCAAGGAAGAAATTTCAAATTTCTTCCTTACTGCACTTTCATTGCCAAGTAGATGTTTTGCTGAGCATTCGACCATTGGCCGTTAATTGACCCAAAACTTTTATAATATAATCGTATAGTATTTAAATCTGAATAATTTGAAATTCAGTCAGAAAAGTTACATCATACTACCCTACAGTTGCAAATTTTGTTGACGATCTATTGATATGGACTATAGAAACTAACACTTTGCATGAGACGGAAATGCTGTTCACCTTGCATACGACCCACCATGCGCGATAGGTCAGATCACTGTTTTTACAGATAACCTATCTGTAGACATTTCGTCCTCATTACAATTGATAATTATGCAACCTTGTCGATATTACTGATGCAAACATTACGCGTCTGTTCTATTCTTTTCTTAACGGTCCGATTGAATGCGCTTATCGGATGCGCACAACTGCACCGAACACCGATAGCGTCACTCTCCAGCATAACTATGTCATCGCCGCTCTCGATATTGTCCGTCACGCAATATATTATGCACTTGCGTGAATGAATAAAGAATGATGCACGTTTGTCATTCACGGACGACGATTTCACGCATCTTGACCGCCGCGTGCGTCGTGCAACTGCGCATGCGCAAATCGCAATGCGTTTTCCCACGACACGCGTTTATCCGTTTTCATTTCGGCGTTAGGAGCGTCGCATTGGGGGGGGGAGGGAGGGGGGCACATGACGGTAATTTTAACGGTCGTTTAGGACACTGTATCGGCGTCCACTCGGAGGATGTTTTGTATGGATCGGTTGGCACTCTTCTTCTGTCCGTCGGTCGGACATTGTCACTCATTCGACGAGATGACGTGTCGCGGTGCGGATAAGTGGGGGGGGGAGATGGAAGACGAAGAGTTGGGCGGACGTGCGCCGCACCCCGCGGAGTGGCAGGAAAAGATGGATCGCTCGACAAAACTGGAATGCATTTGGACAGATTGTGTCAGTCGTGCCCTGTGGGAAGGTAACGTTCTATAGGCGGACACTCCTTCAAGATAACCAAGATTAATGAGGACAAAGAAGTGTCGGAGCCGAAACACGTCCACAGAATGAATTTTAATGAAAAAGCCGAACGAGTGTAATATGTAATTAGACCTATACTCGAGTGTAATATGCGGAATACAAGAACTCTTAAAGTTTACAATCTAAGCGAGACGATGATTGGTCGACAGATTTCCTAAATGTAATTATCGGAGCAGATGTGTGATTAGGAGGTAGACAAAAGACCTATAAAATGTCCAGCAGTGGCGTAACCAAGGGGGCTTGGGGTTAAAACTCCTTCTTGGGTGCGGACGAAAAAAATTTTAAAATGTGTTTCCGTGCATTTTAGATTTTCGGACGCGGTTTTGAGGGTCGAAACCTTTTGGGCTGCTGACAAAAAAATTATTTTTAAGCGCCTTATAGGCGCAACGACCTATTTTTTTGCTTGTCAGCATCTGAGAGAATCAGTTTTAGAAGGAAACACATAGTAGGATGACCTTTTTCCTTGTCAAGATATTTCGAAAGTTGGTAACGGTCAAAAGTCAAAACCAACCACCACCCCTTTCCGGAAATCCTGGCTACGCCACTGATATGCAGCATACGGGTCTCCGCATCTCTCAATGAAGGTCGTGCACCGTCGGCCTATGCAATGAAGTTAACTTCTATAAACATGAAATTGCCTTATTTTATTCATGATTTATTTCCTCCACAGTTTCATGTCTTTACCGTGGATGTGTCAAAAATGAGAATGAGCCTGATTGGCCCATATGACGAAAATCGAAAGAAAAGTCTATGCTGTCTCAAAGTGACCTTGACAGAGTTGCTCATAAATTTCTATTTCACAATATTTGCGTTATATAACCTAGTGACCATCATCGTCATCATCATCATCATCATCATCGTCGTCGTCGTCGTAGTCTTCATCGTCGTCGTCGTAATCATCATCATCATTGTCGTTGTCGTCATCGTCGTTATTGTAATCGTCATAGTCATCGTCAACGCCATCATCATTATCGTCATCTTCTTCAGCATGCCCCGGGTGGATCATAGCTGTCTTCACAATTCGATACCATTTATCTTTCAATCATGTGTTCTAATCATGGTTGCGTGTACACTGTAGGCAAAGGTTCTGAGAGTGGAGAGATCTGCTTCAGAGGATCTCAGCCAGGATGTTCTCGGTTCCCCTGGTGGTCTCGTCTAGTTTTTCGATGGGTCGTGGACTGCAGCACTTAGTACTTGGGTGTGATCCATTGTTTGGTCAGGGCTTTGGAAATTCCCGAACGGTTTCAGTTGTCGGTGCTGCACGGTTTGTGACATTGATGTCTCCCCCTTCCACCCCCCAATGAGTTGCAGAATTTAAATGTTGGTTTCGTGTATCGGGTGCATGGCACACGTAGCACCACAGGTGGAATGCGTCCAACTTTTTATTTCTTGCCCTAGCTCGAAATATCTGGATTTTAATTATAGTAGTTATCAGTGGCGCAGCCAGGATTTTCTAAACGGGGGATGTGAGCGACCATTTTCCAACTTCGGTCATTCTGAAAATCCTGATAAGCAAAAAAATGTCGTCGCAATGTTCACTCTAAGCTGTGCGCGTGAGTGGGCGCACAGAGGTCTCAAAGCAAGCCCACAGAGGAAAACAAGGAGCGCACAAACTTTTGAAAACTTTTTCCCAATGCTTTTATGTCACACACGTACTTACTGATAAAGATTCACGCTTTGTCGTGAACTTACAAAGGCTCCATACAATTGCTAACTCCTGGTGTAGACTGTAGGCAAAAGGTCTTTTATTTAATGATTTGTGTAAAGCACGCGGTTACAAATATCGATAAAATTAAAAGAACAGAAAGCCAGAGATGGAAATGTCTTAAAATAGAGATTTCAAGTCGTCGACGTAAACGTCAAAGAAAAAGTGAGGTGCCGAGCCCTTCCCCATTCGATATTGTAGCCTCTCAAAAATCAATCGGGACTTGTTCCTAGAGGCCTAATAGAAGTTTACGCCTATGTTTGAAATGAAAACGAACAGCCAGGACCACCTTAAGGCTTAGGCAGTTCAGGCACTGCCTAGGAGCGAAACAGTTTTAGCGGGCGAAATAGAACGGGACAAAATTTTTGGAGGCACGTTTTTTCATAGAATAATGAATGAACGAATATAATTTAATATTCATTCTTTTGCTTTGCTATTCTTGGCATAAATAATAGCGGGCTGCATGACGTCACTCACACGAGCACTTTTGTCATAATTTTAAAAATGTTAGGTATTACACATAGACTAAAATTAGTGAGTAGCCTACTTTCATGTTTTAACAGACTTGCTATTTCTATGTGAAATATCGTCTTACGGTAGGCATAACGTATTAGCGTTTGGCAGTTGCTACGGTACCGTAACAGACTACAGACTACAGTACCGTCCGTACAGTACCAAATGAAATGACAACCAAAATGCCTAGAGGCTAGCTAAGGACGCAATTTCGCAAAGGAATGGTCAATGGTCATTGATGGATGGGTGCAATAGCACTACTACACTACTCTCTGCTGCCCAGGTTAGCAGGCAATAGCAGCACTATTATCCGCTATAGCATATAGGCTATAGCAGGGTTTCCAAGACATTTTGGAATCGCTGCCCACTTCAGGTTTTGTAACGTGTCTCGACCCTTATCATAGCGTGTAATATAAAATATGCATTTGGCCATCTGGCGAACGTTAGTTGAACACAATCTTCTACGTTTTGAATAAATGGCAGAGCAAAAGCTCTGATTCGATTCGAAAGAAAATATGGCAAATATATTGTGCAGAATTACCCTACACATATTTTTGCCAACTAAGACAAAATGAGAGAAATAAATATTGAAATTTCTTGAAAATAAATTATATTCTTTAAAATTTTGCCAGGAGCATACCTTTATTACGCGTCCTGAAAATCCTATGAGTATGGCAAAATCGCTTAACCGCTGGGTAAACGAACGAATTCGACCCAGAGATTGCCTATTGTCAGTGGAGTTTCAAAGCAAAATGGTCGGATACGCTTTCCTTGCGTTAATGCGAAATAAGAGTAATTTTTAAAAGCACTATAGGCCAGCGTTTTCCAGATGTTCGGAACTTTGCGACGCTTTTTTTGCGCTTTTTTGAGAGGAAAGAATGTAAGCAAACATATAATTATTGTCAACTAAATTAGTTAGAGCACTAATCATTTTAATATAAGTCGTATATGGGTTCGACCACAAATGACGTAACGCCAGAGTTTAATCTAGGCCGTTTCTGGGGGGAGAAATTGCTATTTTCTCCCGGAAATTTTGGGATACTACATCAACTAACAGCAGCCCCTAGCTGAATTCCCCCCGGCTTTGTCAGTTTCCCCCCGAAGTCCATGAGTCTAGATTAAACACTGTAACGCGCCTAGTGGGGGGGAGGGGGGAGTTCCTGACATTTTTTACGAAGTGTGACGAGGGAGGGAGGGGGTTCCATAAACGTGACATAACGCAACACAAAATTTTTAAGTGACGACCTTTTTCTTTTTTTTGCTTGCCAGGGTATTTGGAGAGGGAAAAGATGACCTTTTTTGCTTGTCAGTATGTTTGGAGAGGGAAAAATACAGTAGAAGGATGGATTACCTCTTTTTTGCTTGTCAATACTTTTCGGAAGACGAAATGGAGGTCGGTCCTTTGTTACGTCATATTTTAGGGGGTCTGACGTTTTGTTACGTCGCGTTACGTACGGGGAAGTGGTCAAAAAGTCACTCGCGACCCTAATAATAGCACGTAATGTCAAATAAAATGCATTAGGCCATCTGGCGAACGTTAGTTGAAAAGAATCTTCTGGGTTTTAAATAAGTAGCAAAACAAAAGCTCTGATTCAATTCGTCTGAAAAATGTGGCAAATATATTAGGCAAATTTATTCATATTTTTGCCAAATAAGACAAAATGAAAGAAATAGATATTGAAATTTCTTGAAAATTATATTTTTTAAAACTTTGCCAGGAGCATACCTTTATTACGCGCCATGAAAATCCTATAGGCAAAACAAAATCGCTTAATTCCGCTGGAGTTCAGAGCAAAATGGTTTGAAATTCTCGGAATACGCTTTGGATAGAGATAACTATTGTTAGTGGAGTTTCAGAGCAAAATGGTCGGAAATTCTCGGAATACGCTTGTTTGCGTTATTGCAAAATAAGGTTAATTTTTTGAAGTACTATAGGCCAGGGTTTCCCAAACTTTTTGGAACTGTGTGACTCACGTCAGCGGCTTTGTACGATGGAGTGACCCTGCAAACTTATTGACAATTAAAATTGCACAAAAGTTTCATAAAACACTAATCATTTTAATATAAGCTGTGTATGGATGATTGCATGCATATATATTCTTAATATATATTCCCCCTATGTCTACTCGAAACTTTTAAGGCTTGTGACATTGTGGTATTGGTTAGAAAATACACTTTTAATCTAATTTCGCGCTGCCCCGCGACCCACTGGGGCTGTCCATTAATTATGTCAAAACTTTTGGGCAATTTTTGACCCCCTCTCTCCTCTAGTCAACAACTGTCAACTTTCAGTTAACCCCCCTCATAATTACGTCAAAACTTTTGACCCCAGATAAATGACAGGTCCCCAATAAAGGTTAGGTTAATATTTTTGCGATGATGAACTTTTTCCATTTTTTGCTCGTCGAGTGTCAAAATGTGATGGTTATGACCTTTTTTGCCTTGCTTTTTCCCATTTTTGCCATGCTTTTTCCATTGTAATAAGTAGTATTACATAAAATTTCCTAATTTTTGATTATTTGTAAAAAGTGAAATTGTTGACATCAACTTCTCTTGACCCCTCCCCTCTGTCAACAACTGTCAAACTTTTTCAACCCCCCTCCCCTAAATTGTTGACGTAATTAATGAACAGCCCCACTAGATTGAGCCCTGCGACCCACATTTGGAAAACACTGAATTAGAGAATACCATATAGACATGTAGTAGTAGTAGTGGTAGTAGTAGTAATAGTGGTAGTAATAGTGATAGTAGTAGCAGCAGCAGTGGCAGTAGTAGTAGTAGTAGCAGTAGCAGCAGTAGTAGTAGTAGTAGTAGTAGCAGTAGTAGTAGTAGTAGACTTCTTTAGCGCCATTGTAGTAGTACATCAGCACCAGTCGATGGTCGCTTTAGTAAAATAATCGTAGTCGTGATCTTGTCCGTGGTGATTCGACGTTGTAATCCAGAGGTCAGTCCGTACTCCCAGATTCCAGGTTAAGGAGGATATGCAGTCAGGAATAGATGTGTTTTATGTCTAGACCTGAAGGTAGTAAAACATTCAGTCTGGCGAACCTGCACCGGCAGAGAATTCCAAAGTCTGGGTCCGGTAACAGAAAGAGCACGTATTCCAGTAGTGGTCTTACTATAGGGTATGTAAAGAGTAGTAGCATTAGACGACCTAGTTGAGTGTTGGTTGTCTCGAACAGTGAGTAATGATCGGAGATCCATAGGCTGATTTGATGATGATGATGCGCATTATGAGTCATCTTCTTGGATGACGCGTAACTGATCTGGATCGAATGGGCACATAGTATGGATCGAAGAGAAACTCTAAAGGCATGAAAATCATGCCCCTTTGCAAATTTTTAATGCTTGATTTCTGATGCTTGAATTTCAAACTAATGATTGTCTTATATGGTTAAACCATCATGTGTAATCATAATCATAAACTACTATTATCAGGGATCTAGACTCGAGCCTCAACTTTTTGAGAGGCTACCATAGGAAAGGAAAGGTATTGGGTCTGAGTCCCCACTTTTTCACCGAAGCTAACGCCAATGCATGTTTTCATATTCTAAACTGGTGGGAAAATTGTAAAAAGCGGATCAATAACCGATAACAGTGTTTTGAGACGTATTAACATGTTAGCAAATAAATAATGTTGATTACGGACAAATTCTGGGCGCGCACAAAAGTTGACTTTCCATGTAAAATTTTGCACACAAGAAATTTTATGCACACAAACAAACAAAAAAATTACAGGGAACATTTGTCGCTTATTATTTCGCTTGGTTAAGCTACAGTAGTGTTCTGAGTTAGATATATGAGTTATAGGCCTATGACGCGGGCAGCGTATTTTTTCTATCTTAAACCCGATTTTGGCTCTCCTCCGCCTTGTCTTGTCTTGTCTTCAACCGTCTTCGCTCCGAAGATTGGTTGCATTATGAACTGTCATCTTCCAGATGTTACGATCTTCTGCTCTTCTTATCGCCTGCTCGATAGTGAGTCCTGTCCATTCTTTGATGTTGTCTTCCTACTTTTTTCTTGGCCTGCCTCTTTTTCGTGATCCAGGCATTGTGCCCTGCATTATTATATCCTTCTCCAGACATTCCTGCTTTGTTCGCATAATATGTCCCCAGTATTTCAGTTTTCTTTTCTTTACTGTTTCCAGTAGGGTTCTTTGAACTCCTCCTTTATCCATTACCCACTCATTCGTCTTCTTTGCTTTCCAGGAAACTCTCATTATTTGTCTTAAACCTTTCATTTCGAATGCCTGTATGCGCCGTTCATCTTCCTTCATTATTGTCCAGCTTTCACAGCCATATGTGGCGACCGGCCACACCATTGATCTCAGTAACCGGACTTTTGTGCTCACAGGGATGTTGTGACTTTTCCATATTTTGTTTAATGATGTTCCCGCCCCACGTCCTTTATTCAATCTGCTTCTTATGTCGGCTTTGCTTGAAGTGTCGTCTGATATGATGGACCCTAAAAATTTGTGGTCGGCCAGCCAAAGAGGGAGAGGCTTTAACCCCCCAAAACCCTTTGGCTGCGCCACTGGTAATTATGGACGTTTATAGAGCAAACGCTTAGAAAGCGTTAGAACGCAATCAGGAAAGATAGCAACAAACGTCAACGTGTTCTAGGTTCGTGGTTATCGATGATGGCGATAAATATTATTTCCTTTCAGATCAAAAACCTGTCTTCCTATTTATCCAGGTTTTATGGGATCTTCAAATTATTGAACAACTTTTATGCCATAAATTGAAAGCTTTATGCCAGGATTTTAAGCAAAATAATAATTCAAAAGCAACGTTGGCCACTGTCTATACCAGCGGTTCTCAACCTTTATAGTACCGCGACCCTTTTAATTCAATTCCCATGATGTGGCGACCCCCAACCAGGCCCGCCGAGAGAAATTCGGGCCCCTGCAGAATAAAATTTCTTGACGACCTTTTTTTCTTTTTTGCTTGTCAGCCTTTTTACATGTTAAAAAGAGTAAATTTTGCGCAATAACAATAAAAGAGACAACCCTATATTTCTGAAGGTCTCCGGCGACCCCCTGGCAAATCGTCATTCGACCCTCTTGGGGGTCGCGACCCACAGGTTGAGAACCGCTGGTCTATACAGTCAACTAATCTTCAAAGTTCAGGCGCTCAGCTATTGCGTTATCTTAACAAATCAATACAGTAAATTAATTTCAGCGCTGAAGAATTTCTTCTGAATTTCTCTATTTCCTTGCATAAAAGAAGTTTACTCTGTTATCTGAGTCTCAGGTCCCGGAGTCACTAAAACGTTTGCAAGGTGTGTGTGTGTGTGTGTGTGTGTGTGTGCTCTGTCAATCGTTTGCATGCATTCTGTGCGTAGAGCTGCGCCATCCTTTGATGTTGTCGACGCCATGAGAAATGACCGCAACTCTTTTCAACTCATTCATCCGCAAATTGCACGTGAAGGTGAACACAAAGGGAATTAATTTTGAAGCGGATGCACGTTTCCGGTAACAAAACGTTTCAGACAACGAACGCAAAAATACGACCGTACTCTAGGCTATGAAGAGCCTGGACAACTTTTCTTGTGACCATAAATTATTCCCCGCATATAATAGGCCTACGCTGTGTCCGGACAAAACGGGATCTCGTGTGATAATGATGAAAAACACTAGTAAATATTCATCAATTTTAAATTTTTTAAATATTATTTAGTCCTGAAAGAATTTTAATTGTCATTCAAATAGCATTTGTTGTTTTCGAAATGTTCCCCATTGGCTCCTACACAAGCTTCAAAATGCGCTCGCCATTGACCAGTAGCTGCATCGATAACCAGCTGATCAAGTTCATCCCATACATTCACAATTCGCTCATATGGAGTTCTTCAATGGTTCCGATCTTTGGTATGAAAATCTTCTTAATTATTCTCCATATCTTTTAATCGACTGGGTTTAAGTCAAGACTGTCTGTTTGGCGGGCCAAGATTAAGAGGTATGAAATCAGGAGTTTCCTTTGTCGGCAGTTCAGCAGTTTCACGAGTTCGGTGAGCGCGGGTCCACCAGCTTGTTGAAATGTGTCATAATCTGTATAGCCCCCCCCCTATTGCCAAATATCAGACCATTTCATATAGACCTCTTAAATTAAGGGCTGATGTCAGCCAAACTCGGGCCTGCGCAGGGCCTGTTTTAACGTGCAGTGATTAGGGCTGCGCCGAGTAACTCGAGTAACGCGAGTACTCAACTCCAAATTGAGTCGAGGGCCTGTAGAATTTAATAGATAAAGCAATGAATTTCCCAGTTATTTGCAAATTAATTAGCAGTTATAATCGTTACAGTTACAGATGTTGCCCACAGTGGGCCAAGCAGTGGATAAAATGTAAAATAGTGCAGTGGTAAAAATGCAACTGTATCTAATGTTCTTTTGTTAAATGAGGGCCAGTGATAAATTTATGTGACATGTAACGTTTTTAACCTGTATTTTTTTGAGCGAATGTTAGCGCAGCCCTAGCAGGCTAGCAGTGATACACACAATATGCAGTGATAAAATGAAAATGTGCAGTGGTAAAATGCAACTTTCTATGTTTTGTGCAGTGATAAATTTTTCTTAAAACAGGCCCTGGGTCTGCGAACTTGGGTACATTGTCTTTAACACCATAGTATCTATTAACTGCTCTAACTAGAGTTTGCACAGTGATACAGCCATGGAATTTGGTAGTCACACTGAGAAATGAACTCCCTACGTACTTCAAGTAACCGGAAGTTGATGACGTCATTACACTGCGAAATACACCATAGATTTATTATAATACACTGGATGCCGTCTATCTATGGCAAAGTCAGGCCAAAGTTGAAGCCAGTTTGCATGGATTTCAAAAATGATATATAAATCTTGTTTAAAAATCCGTTCCAACAGTGTACCAAAATTTTCAAGATTTCAGCGGGATAAACATTTATTGCATCCATGCAAACTGGCCTCACTTTCTTTAGACTCTGTCTTGTGATATTAAAGTCTATGGAAATACACTGATTTTAAAATGATATATAAATCATGTTAAAATCAATGTGTTTCGCATATAATATTGCATGCTGCTGATCTAGCCCGAATATAGTAGACAAGAATTCGGCATTAGGGGACTATATGCATCGAGTAGGATAGCAATATTATTGCCAGTAGGCCCCCTAATATAGTTCAGTGGCGTGGCCAGGATTCCGAAATGGGGGGGATATGTAGAATTTCGGGTAAACAAGGCTCGTCAAGAAGCTATTCGCAAATTTATGTATTCTCTTCGATCATGCTAGGCCCTACCATAAATTAATGCTTAATAATAATAATAATAATAATAATAATAATAATAATAATAATAATAATAATAATAATAATAATAATTGTAGTAGTAGTAGTAGTAGTAGTAGCAGTAGCCTAGTAGTAGTAGTAGTAGTAGCAGCAGCAGCAGCAGTAGCAGCAGCAGCAGCAGCAGCAGCAGTAGCAGCAGCAGCAGCAGCAGCAGCAGCAGCAGCAGCAGCAGCAGTAGTAGCAGTGGTGGTGGTGGTGGTGGTGGTGGTGGTGGTGGTGGTGGTGGCAGCAGTAGCAGTAGTAGTAGTAGTAATATGTCCGTGGTTTAAGTTACCATAACCAGCAGCAGCTGAATTTTATTTTATTATATAGGCTACATACCACTTTAAATGTTGCCGTTTCTGAAATTGGCCGAACTGTCTTCCGTGCTGCTTAGGCTATCTCTTCTATAGACGCTCGATCATTTCTAGTCGTCTGCATAGCAGACACTCGTCGGCTCGTCTTTGGTCGAATCGACAGATCCGATGGTCACAGACGCACACAACCAACCGCCCAGGGACAAGAGAATGCGTCCACAAGAAGCAACGCACGTGTGAAACATTATACTGTAAATTGTAGAAATGTCGCGATCTGATGAATGCTCGTTACGTCTCCAGGCTGTATGTTATTGTGTTTCTGCCATTAGTCGTGTGTTGCATTACCCTATATTTGCTGTAGAGTGTAGATGACAACTATAGGCCTACAGTATACAGACAGCGCATACATTATTATTATTATTATTATTATTATTATTATTATTATTATTATTATTATTATTATAAATTGTTATTATTATTATAAATGCAATTTGTGCGCTCTGTGCCTGGCTAAGGCCATAGTCAAGAGCGCTTTACAGAAGCCTCTGATATGAAATGCTAAAAAGATGCGTCTTGAGTTTCATTGCAAATTTGTCGGGAGTGGTTTCGCTAATTATTTCCTCGGGGAGGGAGTTCCAGAGTCAGGGTTCCCCTCGAGACAGATCTATCCCCGAATTTGGCTGTCTTAGACGGGGAGGGACAACAAGCTGGACTCGGCGACATGATCGTAGCTGCGAGCGTCTGTCAGCTGGAGAGGGTCGGTGCACAAGTGTCGATAGATACTCCGGACAGCATGGGTCATGTAAAGCTCTGAACGTCAACCAACATCGTTTGAATGCTATCCGTTCAGGTATCCGGAGCCAGTGAAGGTGGTCTCGTAACAGCGGTGTGACGTGTTCATTCCACCTGGCTCCGAATATAAGCCGCGCGGAAACGTTAAGAACTGATTGAAGGCGGTTCAGTAGGCTGACCGGGAGTCCGAAGAGTAGACTGTTACAGTAATCCACGCGTGTCAGGATGAGAGCGCGCACCAACATTATCACGTCCGGTAGTGGAAGATAACGACGAATATTGCTTTGATCCTTCTTAGGTGATAGTAGCAGGTACGAATCACATTCGTTACGTGCCCGGTGAACGAGAGCGTCTCGTCCAGAAGAACACCGAGGAGTCGCAGCTCAGTCATCGGCGCAATGTCGACTCCGTCAATCGTGAACGGATTGTGACCGATGAGATGACTAGTGACTACGTCTCGGGGTAGTGACCCAAAGGAACTCTGTCTTTCCAGGGTTGAGGGAAAGTCGGTTCGCGTCTGTCCATTGTCTGATTGCGGTGATACAGTCCGTTATGCTGGATCGTAGTCGATCAGCTTCAGATGGGTGGCAGGAGGAAAACACTTGAACATCGTCCGCGTAGGCGTGCGATCCCAGCCCAAATGACTTAATGATTCGGCCGACGTCTCCTACATATAAGACGAATAGCAGCGGGCCGAGGACGGACCCTTGCGGAACGCCGCTGAGGACCTGGCGCGGCGCTGACGTAACTCCGTTCCAGCAAACCGACTGGACTCGCCCAGCCAAATAGTCCTTGAGCCAGGCAAGAACAGTGCCTTTTACTCCTAAAAGAGTGTTCCAAGCGGCGAACTAGAATACATATTTGTCATATCCATCGAATAAACTAGCACATAAAATGCCTATATATGTAAAAATATTTGATAGCTTGCTTTTTGTTCTTGTTTTTCTTTTCTATTTAGATTTTGTGTTAGGCCTATAGGCCTACTCTTTGCCAGTCTAAATGGTGAGCGAGATCTGTGGCGATAGAGAAAGAGGACTTATTATATGCTAAAATTAATAAAAATTTCTAGGCTACTGACCACCAAACAAGTAAACTATTAGCAATATATAGCCATTTGAACAATCAATGCATTCTTAGTCCCATGCCAACCTCTCCCTTGAGATAGTTCTACCTTTCCTCTCTTGATTGTCTGTTCCCTTTAACCGGAACCGATTAATGTAAGTGACCGCATTATTCGACTCATGGAGTGACACGGACTGATTTCAGGGTTTCAAATGGGGCTGTTCATTAATTACGTCAAAAATTCAGGGGGTTGAAAAGTTCGACAGTTGTTGACAGGGGGTGGGGGCGGTCAAGAGAAGTTGACGTCAACAATTTCACTTTTTACAAATAATAAAAAAATAGAAATTTCATGGAATATGCCTACTATACTTATTACAATGGAAAAAAGCATGGCAAAAATGGGTCATCACCACCACATTTTGACACTCGATGAGCAAAACAGGGAAAAATGGTAAAAATGGTCATCACCGCACAAAATAATAACCTTGTTATTGGGATCTGTTGTTGATCTTGGGGCGAGGTCAAAAGTTTTTGACGTAATTATAGGGGTAACTGAAAGTTGACATTTGTTGACAAGGGAGAGGGGTAAAATTGCCTCAAAAGTTGTTGACATAATTAATGGACAGCCCCAATGTAAAAATTCGTGTGGCAAAATATTAAGTTTAGACCTAAAAGCTTTTTTGAGGAAACAATGAAGTAATTAAAGGAAATGAAGATTTAGAACCTGCCGTAGTAAGTAGGCCTATAACTAAGTAAGCAAAATCTCGTGGATTTATTTAGCGCTTAGAGCACCACAACAGTAGCTGCCTATTCTTAGACGCTTAGCCAATCTTAAAATCGCTATTTGAAAGGTAAATGATTAGCCAGGCAATGGTCAATATATCAGGAGGGCAGTGATGCTAGGTTGTTAGAGCTATGGAGAAATTATTTTACATAAAAGAAGGATTTAAGCTTAGATCTAAAGACATGGGGAGATAGCCTAATTTCTAATAATAACCAAATTTATAGGACCTAGACTTTGGAACGACTTACCCCTTGACCTAAAACTCATAAGTCACGGGCACCACTTTAAGAAGGCACTTAAAAGTTATCTCATAACCCTCCAACACCAATTAGGTCAGTTCTGAATATCTTTTTTTATAGTTTAAGAACTGTTTGGTGGTATATACATTTATCTGCTTGCTCTTCTACTGATGATATATTACAGTAACATAATATAACTGTTTCGTGGTATGGACATTTACAACAGTGTATCTACTGCTCTTCAAACTATAGCGTAGCATTCTTAACCTCGTTCTTGATATTGGATATTATCCAATAGGCCTACTAAGAAGCCAATATGATTTTAACCTATACTCTCACTGTACTTGGTTGATCACATTGCGGGCTTTGCCCTTCGATCAACCGATTTTTTTTTAACACTATAGTTTTGCATCTAATTAAGGTTGCAGTGGTAATTCTGTATCAAATTATCACTGCTTAATCAAAATTTCAGTTGTCTTATATATTTATAACTGATTTAATATGACTACCTAATCAAAGTATATAGACTTCTGTTATACGACTAGTAATTGTTACTGGCTACTAAAGTGTTTATGTATGATGTGGAGAAGAAAATAAATTGATTCTGATTCTGATTTAATGCAGACATTATAAGAAATGAGAATTCAGAAGTTAATGTTTGACAGTGTTTAAGACAGTGCAGGGAGCTGGAATTGAGTTTCAAAATTTTGGTACGGCATATGAGAGAGTAATGAGAAATTAAGAACTCGTCATCTTCGTTAAATTCGTTATCATCGTCGTCGTCATCATCATCAATTTTGTGTGGAGGTATTGGGCTTCGAAATGGACTGGATTTGTCTGTTGGAATGCCTCGCAGATAGCAACCGCGTTCTCTTAAGACTTAAGTAGAAAGAGAAAATGGAGAGAAATAAAACGGCGGACTTGGGATACTCAGAACTACGAACAAATTGATTTTTTCTTATAAGAAGGCACAAGATAAATGAATATAATCTATTGGTTATAGACAAGTGATTGTGAAACTTTCTTATTTTCTAAGGTTTCACAGGATTTAGAATGGACGAAAGCGTTGAAGGATGGCCCAACACTGTGGCTGGTAGGAATGTTTTGATTTAGTTGGTACAACAGTTGAATTAATTGAGTAATTATTAGATAGATAGATAGATAGATAGATAGATAGATAGTTTATTATTTTCAAAAATCCACCAACAATGAAATGATTTAACAATGAAAATAAATATGAGCATGATACTTAATATTTTACAGCATAGATGAAATACAAATAAACGACTTAATTTAAGGTAAACAATCAGAAAGATCATAACATAATTACTCATATTAATTCAAAAATAAGGAAATAAAAAGATACCATAAGGGAAAAATTCCCGCAAGTAGGTATCTCAGATAGAGATAGAGTTTGAAATATTTACTGAGGTTGATAGTTGTTTCAGCCTCAGAATTTTTAACCCCTAGCATGACTGTTTAGCCTCAGAATTTTTAACCCCTAGCATGACTGTTTTTCCACTCCACTTTCTTAGCCCTGAAAACTGATACATGACATGAGATGGTTTCAGAGGTGTAGCGAGGGTATCCGGCGCCCAGGGGCAAAGTATACTGTTGGCACCCCTTAAGACTGCGGGCGAGCAAAAACAAAGGTTGTCACATTGTTCTCAGCGCCCCTCAGGTCTTACAGCGCCCCTCTTCATATAGTGCTGACAAGCAAAGAAAAGGTTGTCGCACATGTTTCTTCTTCTTTATTATGCATTTCGCTGCATTTCACTTACCAAAATACCCAATTTTGGTGCCCCTCACCTCGGCGCCCGGGGGCATTTGCCCCTAGCTACGCCTCTGGATGGTTTTTAAGTGCTGGTCTATTGTTATAAGGTTAAATAAAATATTGCTAAATAAAATATTGTCATCCTTTTTTACAGTATTTATGAGTTAGAACAAATATGTCTAACCCTAACCTTGTTTCTAAGATAGTATTTCTATGGCTAGAAATCGGCATTGAGTGCAAATTATGCATGTGTCCTCACTGGGATGAATTTCATTTGTTGCAAAATGTGTGTGGACAATCCTGTTACTTTAGACTTCTCGATGACCAAATCACCAGTGATGGGGGGGGGGGTCATTTACAACCTGTAGTGAAGGGTAAAACACCCAAAACTAACTCCTTTTGTTCAATTGAACATGGAGGCCCTCCGGAAGGTGCACAGGCCCCGGTCCGATGATGAATATGTATAATTAACAATAAAATGAATAATAACACTAAAGAATGGTTAAAATGCCAGTTCAGCAGAGGGGCCCGGCGAGCACAAGGGGGCCGGGGACACAGTGCTAAATGGCTGAGCAAAAAAAAAAAAAAAAAAACTTGCAATTCTGCACAGGGGCCGGAATTTCTCTCTGAAAAATACTATTTCACAAAATGAAAAATACCACTGAATGGTGAAGGATGACATTTGGAGGATTGGTGAGAGATGGAGAAATAAAAAAGTATAATCTTGGAATCAATAATTGGGCACAACCAGGGGGGACTGTAATTTATCCCTGAGCTGGCCTCTGCTGCTGATTTTGGTTATGACAATTCATGGAAAGAGTGCCAATTATTTGGAATCCATTAGCTGGAAATTTGTCAGTGTTGGTACAAAAGGCAAACTTGATGATATTAGGTATTGACACTGAGTTGATAGACTAATATTGAAACTCAGTGGCAAACATGTTTTAACAGGTAATGTTGTTTAGTAGGTGTGGATTTGTGTTTGGAAGCCAGTTAACTGATTTACAAAGTGTTATCAGCTTATATAGGCTTTCCCTCAGGTTCCAGCCTCCTTTAGTCCTGATTTGAGCTTCATTCTCATGATGATGCTAATCAGTTTAAAGGTGTTTACTGTAATGCACCCACACATACATATGTGATTCAGGTGCACACACTTGTGTGTATTCTATTATGTGTAATGGTTATGGACCTGTAAACAGCAGTAACTGACCTGGTTTCACGCGGAGTTGGCATCCAGGTTAGCAGGCCTACCAGATGTTAGCTTAATCAGCGGTTTTCCACATTGAGCAAATGACATGTTTAATTCAAGTTTCTTCATATGTTTATTTATTACTTTCATCTACATTATATGGGGTCTATAGGTTCACACATGTTGAGTTTGTTGACACATGTGTGTGATTTCCTCCTGTGTTTAATGATAATATGAAACCCAGTGGTCCAATCATCAAATTACTTTCTTCTCACAATATCTGTAGTGTTGAATGACATTGGATTTCAAGCATTCCTGAACTGTATGTACTATGTGTGGTAGTAATTAATTGTTGGAGTGTAATCTATTTATTAATATGATCCATTCATGAATTTTACTCTACAAGTTGTCTCTTTCATTTTAGGTGGTTCAGTGGAAGGGGAGCTTGAAGAAATTCGAAGGAAAAAGGAAGTTTTGCTGCAGGAAATACAGGTAAGAATGCATTTCCAACTGTACAATTAACAAACAAATCTAACAAAGAAGCAAACAAAGAATATAGTCTTATAGACTTTCTTTGATATTCTGTTTTTATGTTTAATAGCTCTACATTCTGTTGTTTGTGTTTTCAGCTACTTATTTAAATAATGTGATTTTGTTTTATTTCGGATGATATTCTTTGTCATGTAATTCTGTTATTTGTGGCATATTTCTCATGGATTTAACTCTAAATTATATAATCTGCACATTTCTCCCCCTCCCTCCCCCTTTCTCACTGTCTGTCTGTCTATATATGTGTGTGTGTATATATATATATATATATATATATATATATATATATATATATATATATATATATATATATAGTGAATATTTACTAAAATATGGTCTGTCTTGCCACTCAGGTATATGAGGTTCTAAGTCCAGCAGCTGTTTGATTGTTGTGCTGTGCATGCACTACTTCTAGTACATATACATTTGGCTGTGTTTGAAGAGCCTTGAATCTCTCTAAACTGATAGCTAGTTTTATATATGGAGGCTGTTGGTTCCTAAGATCTTTCTCCCTTTGGCCTTCTTGTCTGAATCCTTCATTATATGACATCAGAGACCTAGTTTTAATAAGCATTCTTTATACAAACTCGTTGGAAGGAGTGTTGGTAAGAGAAATCTATTAACAGCCATAATTCAGATAATATTGTACCCGATATTGTGCCTTCTGCTGGACTCTCTTCTTTTACTTTCTTGGTGGTTGTAAAATATGTTAAGTGTATCCACCTGTTGAATATCTGTTCTTGATTGTCTATCCCCAGAACCGAAACCTGCCAACGTCCCACTCATCGCTTGAGTTTGGATCTATGAACCATCCCAGATGTCTTTCTGATGGATGATTTCAGCTTCAAATAGTAACCATCAATTGATGCCCAGTGCATTAGTATAATGGGGCTATAACTTTTTTAAAAATTGACTTTGTTTGAAAAGTTGCATACAATTTTTGTTATATACCTGAAGTTTCAATATGCTAGAATTACTTAATGACAGTTGTTTCTGCTAATGCTTTATGTAAGTTACTAAAGGTGTAGAGAAAGTTATTTGATAAAAGCTAGAAGATTTAATGATCTCCGGATGTCTGTAGTGACTTATGTGTTTCATTTAGGTTTTATGTGTAGATGCATGCACATATGGATCACTTTGGACTGTATTCAGAATTGGAGATATAATTTGGCAGTTGAAACTGTGCAGTTGTTTTCATGTGTATGTTGCATCCAGATGTGAGACGGTCCATTTCATGAACTGGGCAGATGCTGCCATATTTGTGATAACATAGGGCAATTATTATTATTATCGTATGCTTCAAGTGCTGAAAGAAGTCAGCCATTTGACTGCGACATCATTAGCTGAGTGTAATGTCTGAAGACTGCCATCCTCGAGTCTTGTTATAGGACATGAGTCAACTATGTGATTCATTGTTTGCACTTCACTGCAGATACACAACTCTGAGTCTTCCAGTCCCCACTTCCAACAATAGTATTTGCAGTGACCCTGCACTGTCTGGAAACGGTTCAACAGGCACCAAAGACGACATGGCAGAGTGTGGAATCCTGGTGGTGGATAGCGGGATCTTCTACCAGATGATCACCTGGGCCGACTTCCAGTCAAGTCTCCACTGACCAACGACATCTGTGGGTTCCTTGTTCAACCGTAGGGGGTGACGTGATTTGAGTCGCTGTTGAGGCGGATTGGTTAAGTCCTCGTGAAGTGGCCAGTTTTCATTTTCTGCCACCTTCTGCAGAAACTTGTCTGCAGCGGCGATGCGATTTGGCAGCGATGCAGTTAGAGAGGACCAGTAGGGCAGATGTTAGAGAGGACCAGTAGATTCTCATGGCAGAGTGCAGCTTCGACAACTTTGTGTGGAGCCCAGAGTGCCAGTGGTGAAAATTCAATTGATTGATCAGCATAAACGTGCAGAATTTTGATTTAGATTAGATATTTGATATTTGTTTACAAGAGTGTTTAACCTTTTTGGTGTAGTTTAAAGAGCTGCGGAAAACCATACCAGTTTTAAAACAGGCAGCAGTACTCTGCACGATTTTGAAAATAGGGCAATTGATTGATCACATCCATCAAAGGCGGCAGTTCTTTTAATACTGATATAATGCAAGGGATATTGAATTTTGAAATTTAGATTAGATATTTGATATTTGTTTACACAGAGTGTTTGAAAATTTTTTTATTAATGAAATTTTTTGTATTTTTGGGTGTAGAGTGTAACGGATTGAAAGCCCAATAAAAATGCTCAACAATGGTGCAAAAAGACATTGAAAAAGATCATTTTGCCTGGGTCATCAATTCTGTTCCAATTACACTCCTCTAGAATGGTTTTACCGCTGAAGACGTTTTGCTATTGACCTTTCTAGAGTGGTCCATACCCCAACTTTTTTTTTTTTGGCACGGATGGATATAAAAATTATCTTTCTAGCTTCTATATAGCCTGAAATATAGTCAGTTTATCATAAGACATTCCAACCTTTGGTGTAATGATATGTAAATTCTATGAAAAGACTGGAAGATCTTTGCCCTGGTCATCAACTGATGGTTTCACAATCTGGGCATATATTACATCATAAGACATTCCAACCTGGTGGATGGCAATTTTGACAAGGGCTTCTCAATACAGACATCTCGATGCGAACCATTAACAAATCTATTAATCGTTTGGACATTGATCCATTTAATATGTGGTTTGAACGGTCTCGGTGGGCAATAATTAGGCTTAGGCAACCGGAGGGGAGGGGTATAGTGGTTGTGTATCCACGGAAACCTGTTCAAATGGTTAATGTTAATGTTAACTAATGAAGCAAATAAAGGGGTCATCAGCCTAATCAGCTTCACTTGCATTATAGTTTGACCGTCATAAGCAGCTGTTTGAAAAAATTAATTTCTAATGTTTTCAATGCAAATGCTCCTTCTCTTTGACCTTGGCCGTGCTACAGCACTATATAAATTATCCCAGTATTATAAATGTATCCTACTATACGCTCTTGATGTTTTGACATTATTTACTTATTTAATTCAGTCGTCAGTGGATTAGATTTTGCTCATTCGAGAAACTGCGGTTTGTTACATCATGTCAGTTTAAATTAAAATGTTACAGGCATAAGCATTGTGGCCCATGCCATGAAAGTTGTCTCACAGCTTGGCCCACTTTAAAAAAAGTGTGGCCACCACTGATATAGAACTTTGACTAGTGAAAATGATCTCTATGTCCCTGAGTCGAGATGCTCCTATGTCGAAATGACCTGCTTTGAGAAGTCCTTGCATCGACACCGTCGTGTCAAGACGGTCACGTCAGGAAGAAGACATGTACCGCCAGGCAAAGCTCGATCATACGTATCTTACGTATTATATTTTTCATATCATACGCACATATTTTAACGTATGACTCTTTATCATACACTATCATACGTGAGCAAAATTACCATGGGCCTACATAACAATGACTTTGCGTCACCTACTGCAGTTTGTTAACATTTACCTGCACAAAGAAATTGAATGGGGAACAAAACTGTTAACAAAGTGAATAATTGGGATAAGTTGATAGACAGAGAAGCCAGACAGAGAAGCCAGGTACCCCTAGAAATTGTGCCAATGATTGCCACAGCGGATTTTCCAGCAATGTTCTTATTTTCAGCATTTGACAACTGGCAAACATTTTCTGGCACTTTCTCACATCTTGAAACTCCACTGATGGTCTCTACACCCAGGTGTGCTCTTATCCTACTGCCAGATTCTACCCAAAACTGCTTCTGACACTAATTGCATTCCACGAGATGGCTGTTTTTGTTTGCTTGCTGCACTCTGACATGCTTCCATTCCTTACCGCATTCATTCGGAGTGACCTGTTTGTTATGTATGCTCTGCTTTCAGAAGAACCTTAAATAATTAATAGAAGAAAAATAAAATGATTATAAAACTGTATTGGAAAGCCGCAATATATCAATGAGCGAAGTAGCATAGTATGCAATATCGTGTATGGCAAATTAACAGAGCATACTACAGCATGTTAACTTTTCAGCAATATGACTAGGTAGTGGGTAGTAGGTACCATACTGCCCGGTGCTGTTATCAACTTGTCATGCAGTTCTGCGTCATCTTGCAAGCAAGGAGCAACATTAAGTTATTTGACGCAACTTACCTTTTAAAAACGCGAACTGTTACTTTGCAGTAATAATATGAATATCAACTCAACATCAATAACCCGAACGTACAGTGACATGGCGTGACGTTGCAATTGATATTGCTCGCCGAGTAAGCAAATGATAAGTAACCAAGCAGACTTATAAAATACATGTATCATACATGTATTTTATTTCTTTTATTCATACACGTATTTTAACGTATTTCATTTTGTCATATGTGTGTGATCGAGCTTTGCCACCAGGTGAACTAGTTTTAGATGTTGTCATGCTCAGCAAAGTTTAAATTAGGTGAGTTTTAGATTGTTGTTAGCCAGAGATGTCAGTACACAATGCTTCAGCAAAAGTTTAAATTAGGTGAAGTACTTGCATTTTGGTGAGATTGTTAGCTAAGTACCTGGCCTATGGTTTTACCTGGCCTTTTTTAATTTACAAGTACCTGGCCTCCAAGTACTAGTACAACATTTTTGACATTGACATTTTTTCCGCTGACATTTTGTCCCCATGACATTTTCTACATGTGCCGTCACATTTTGTTCGGACAGTTTGTCCGCCAGGAATAAAATTGACAAGCATCTAAATATCATCACAGTTGCACTAAAAAAGAGATGATAGTCTTGCATCGGTCATATTAACCCTATGCGGTCTTGCGATCAAGCCAGCTTGGCTAAATACACATTTAATTGGTTGCAGGCACGCTAAGGTCTTTAATTAATGGCTGCATTATACAGCCTGTTGAACTCCTTTCTATTAACTTCACTGTTCCAAAATACGATGGTATCAGTGGCTTCATCATAAATATCGTTGAGTTCCAGGTACTTGGACATCTGTGAGGATGTGCTTGTCATTAGCCTAAAGGAACAGCATTTAGCAGAGAAGGTACCATTGAAGTACATGTAGCCAGAGATATGTACAAGTACCTGGCCTCCGAGTACAAGTACAAGTACAATTTACAAGTACAAGTACTTGCATTCCTAAAACTGTTTCAATTTACAAGTTTTTCTGCAAATGCTATGGTTTTGCAGGTTATTTTAATTTAGATTGCACTCATTTATATAGTGCCATTTTAAATATAAAAAAATTGAAGGTACTAAGCCTTCACTTGTTGCAGGTGTTTTATGATTTCCTGTAAATGTTTCAATTTGTTTTTCCAAATGTTTGCAGTTGAAGAGTTTTGAGTAATTTTCTAAGAATGAACCACAGTGTATGACAGAAATATTCTGAATTTTTCAGCACTTTATTTTAGTATTTAATGTGATGCTAAGAAGGTTAACTTACAGAAATGTCTATATAAAATAATTTGCTCATTCAGATTTTAGTGCAATCATTTAATATTTGTTGTGCAGTTGCACTTCAAACCTTGTGGATCATTCAAGTCGATGCTGTATTTCTATTGAAAACCAATTGCTGTATTTAAGCTGCCTTTATAAGAAATGCCTCAAATTCTCTTACATATACAGCTGTAGATGATTTCATTGGGATTTTATCTGATTTATAAGTGAACATATCTAGATTTTATTTGAGACTCTTTTGCATGGAATGAGTTTTCTTTAAAAAGTGGAATAGTGCTGACTAGCACACTTGACTGTAACAGACGCTTGAGGTAAAGACATGTCCTTTGTATCTGTAGATTTGTATCTTGTATGTCTGCTTGTGTGTAGCAATTGAAAGATGAGCTGGCAGAGGTCACACTAGAGATGGAAAATCTGGACTTTATTTATGACGAAAAGTATGATTCATTTATTGCTTAAATATTTGTTTAAAGTCAGTGAACATCACTATGAAGTAGAAGCTGTAATATAAGTAATAAATATTACTGTACTTGGAAATCACATGCTATCAGATTTGTTCTGTAATAATTAATGAATGAATGAATGATCTGTGTATGTATCACTGCATGTAATAAGGCTATCATTTCGTAATTTTTGAAGACCCAGTCAGAAAATTTTAATTATGATGAAATGCAAATTTACAAGGAATACCGGTAAGTTTTAGTGATCATGTCCCATGCTTATACTATCACATTCATGGAAGAACCAAGTCAAACTGCAATATGTTGTTGATTATTATTTTATTAGTAACCTTCTTATCTTTACTTGATAAACTGAATTGTTTCAGAAATAATCCAGTATCTAAACATCTGTCTATTGGTAGAAAGAAATTCAACATGGATCCTAAAAAGGTGCATTTTTATTTTTGTTTTTGCCAGCTTGTGATTGTATTTAACTTATGTTAGACACTTGTGAAATTTACTGTCACTTATGCGGCCTCTAATGGTGGCAGTGAGATACAATGCAAGGTGTTTGCTGATTTTATTAGTCATTCCTATTGTCAAAATTTGAATCATTCTCAGATGATATACCGGTAACTTCCAGCTTGAACAAAGGGATTTGAAAAGCTGCATGAGCTTTCAGTAACAATTGGGTCCAGCAGTCATTTTATTCATATAACAGCAAAGTCAGTGAAAGCCTGGTCAGTTGCTTTGGTGCAATGCATCCTTCTACAGCTTTCAGGGCTGAACTGACATTGTGGAACATGTCAACTAATACATAACTTTGACAGTTGACATTTTTATGCTGGCAGAGTACTGGTACTTCCTCCCTTGTCCAAATGTTTACTTGATTTCCAGCTGGTTTTTGAAGCAGTTTGTAATTTTGATCCTTTACTCTTACTGGAGGAAGGAAAATTTGTTTATTGATAATGAATTGTGCTGCTAAAGTAGTGTTATTATTTTTATTACTGTGTTTTGTGTGGCAGATTTAGATTTCATATGTAAGCCCAATTGAAAATTTTGTTCATCCCTTATACTACTATATTTTGGTGTTTATATTAATTATTATTGGGAAATATTATTTCCGTCAGATTATAGTAATGTTGTAATTGAAATGTTTTAAAACAGTTTAAGTACAGGTAGATTGCTTACTTCCTCCTATACATAGCAGAGTTATAGTTGACTTCCCTGCTAGTATTAAACATTGTTAATACTTGGGACTTGGGAGCATGCTAGTGAGATATTGCTGTGAAGTGGTGAATGTAGACCATATTACTGAGGTCATAGTGTTAAAATTTTAAACTTATTCATGACAGGGTATTGAGTACCTGATTGAACATCAGTTGTTGGACAATGATCCTGAAGATATTGCTAGCTTCCTTTTTAAAGGTGAAGGGTTAAATAAGACTGCCATTGGTGATTATCTTGGTGAGAGGTAAGCATTTGCTTTTCCAATTATCTTCATCACTTTTTAACTGTTTAATAATAATAATAATAATGATAATGATAATGATAATAATGTGATTTTAAATGGTTTAGGAAGCTTAAGTTTCAATGATTTATTGTTAATATTGATATTTTTAATGCCTTGCAAAGTGGTCTTTGATGAGACAAGTTGTTTTAGAAACAAAACCTGAGTCTGGACTATGGGAACAGGATGTAGTAATTTACTACAATTTTTCACATTTGATGCAGAATACAGTATGTTTTATCATGATAATAGAAAGCACTTGTTTTCACTGCTGATTAAATTTTCAGACCATCAGATAGACAAAACCCAGATATTGTGATTAGATGTGAGTTGTTGCCAAAAATATTCAGAACAACTGAAAATTTTACTATTTTATTTGTGTGAGGATCTGAATTGTTTATTTTACTGAACATTCCTTCTAAACTTGGGGCAGGAATATGGCAGAAATGGTTAGACGCTTGGCAGGCACTGGGTTCAACTCCCATAGGAGCCCTTAAGGTCGACCCAGCCTTACTCGCCAGAGGGTGGTTATACCATGAAATTGAAGAGCAGTGCTCGCTGCGAAGTAAAACGTTAGCCTAGATGTTTGGCTGACAACCTACTCTAGGTTAATGGTGTATGCCACTCACGTTGCTGTTTGCCTCGGGGAGACCGTAGATCTGCACTGGCCCCAACGCTTGAATACAGGCATGGGAAAACTTTACTTCTAAACTTGAAAGTCTTTTGCTTTTGTGTGCAGTCACTCTTTTTTGGCTAATGTTGTTGTTATGTTTATTGTTTAATTTTGCACTGTTTTGAAAACTAATTGTAGAGATGACTTCAACGTAGATGTGCTGAAGGCTTTTGTCAATCTTCACGAATTCTCAGATACAATTTTGGTTCAAGCTTTACGGTTTGTTTACCATGAAGCATAAAAGTCTATTTCAGTTACAGTGTTACACTCTTGCCATTGCTGGTTACAATCTACACCGTGGATTGTGTAATGGTAGAATTTGTTATGTCTGTTGAGGTTGATACAAGTAACGACCATGCTATTAGAGTTTTAGACAAGTTTCAAGGCTCAATAATTTTGGAGCATTTTCAGGGTTTGAAGCTTGAGGTTGAACTAAGAATGCTCAAAATCTTTATTAAATGATGTCACCATTGCTAAGTGAAATCGGATCTGAGCATCCCTTAGCTAATTTGAACATAGAATTTTGATATATTTGACTTGGCTTATCCCCTTCCATTGCCCGCCCTTAGATTGCTCCTCGCCATTTCTGACTGATCTTGCCAGCTTGACCTGGCTCTAATTCAATTTGGATTTGTTGCGCCATCCGATGATGCACTGGGCATTTATGATAGTGGCGCCTTAAAAGTTGATTGATTGATTGATCTAGTGCTCGGGGATCTCTTCAAACTGATTCATTTGCAAAATTACATCAAGAATGTTCCTTGTCAGAAAGGAATGGGTGAACTTTCTTTTGAGGCAATTATCAGATGCCATCAGCACAATCGAACCGACTTCAGTTCTTCAACTGATTCAGAAAGAGCATTTTCAGTTGCTAATAATTTCTGTACAAAATTGTGATCAAGGTTATCAGATTAATCTCTACATGCTCCTGTCCTTTTGAAATACTATTATATTAATGATGATGATGTTTAAATGAGTTATTTTAAAATATTTTTAGTGCTACTTAAGCTCAAAAGCTAACAAATTGAGCTCGCACAAGCTTCAAATCCCCGAGCTTTCTTATACTTTACAGGCTATGTCCTAAACAACAAGTCTAAGGGTATAAATGTACAGTAAAGGTTACTGCTGCTGGATGGGCTTAGTTGTTGTGAATACAGCTGCTTTTCATAAAAATCTGTTATCTGTATTAATGGGTAAATGATGTTTATCATAAATTTTCATGTGTAGATGTCTAAGAAATGTACTGTAGAGGTTTCTATCTATATATGCCCTAGAATGTTTAGATTGAAGGGATATTCTAGGGTTTGTGTGCTTGACAGCAAGTCTGCAGATGTGTTTCTGTTTCAAATCCTTTTCAGAGTCATATCTTTTGCAAAGGTCCCTGGTTCACTGCATTATAAATGAGTTATCAGATGTTTGATGGAAGTAAGGCAGCAAAGGAGAACTGGTATCTCCATTGTTGTTAGTCATAAACCGATGACATGTGGTAGTAGAAATCTTCTAAACTTAGGGTTCCCAGCAACTTTGACTACAGAGCATGTACAGGGACTTGGGAAACTCATTATCTTAGATTTATATATATATATATATATATATATATATATATATATATATATATATATTATGTATTTTTGAAGCATATGCAGAATGCAGAGCATATGCAGAATGAAAGAGGACAGAAAGATCAAAACTCTAATGTTAGGAATTATGGATGGAGGGTGCCAATAAGAGAGGAAGACCACACAAGGGATGGTGTGATGATATTGAAGAATGGTGTGGAAGCAGTTTACAGGATCTTAGCCACAGAGCAATGAACAGGAAAGAATGGCAGAAAACTGTGGAGTTGTCATTATACACCAACGGACGTTGAGCTCACGGTTAATGATGATGTTATTTGTTAGCAACAAATACTTGTTAACACTTAGCTGGCTGCAGCAGTGAATGCATTTCCATGACGCAGTCAAGGGGTTAAAGAAGATTTTTGAAAATATAAAATCTCGTTTGCAACATTTCTGTTCCTCCTTTTGCAGACAGTTCCTGTGGAGCTTCAGATTGCCGGGAGAATCACAGAAAATTGATCGGATGATGCAGTGCTTTGCAGAACGATATTTTGAACTCAATCCGGGTGTCTTTTCTCACAAAGGTACGATGGTATTGATAACCCCAAAAGCATAAAATCATTTGTTGTATTTGCTAAATGTGAACACACAAACGCGAACACAAGTAATGTTATGATGTTTTTGAAAGACCATTGGTTGATAACTTTGATCCCATTTCAGATTTTTCTCAGGTCTGAAGAGAGCCATGCGTTTACCAGCTCTGTTTTTTCAAATTTGACAAAATGTTGACTGCTGTCGACAGTATCTAGAGTTTTATGGCAAATACTTGTGATTTGGCTGATGCTTGATGATTTCTTTTTCAGATACCTGTTATATTCTGTCATTTTCCATAATAATGCTCAACACCAGTCTTCACAATCCAAATGTCAAGGACAAGCAGACTGTCGAGCAGTTCATCTCTATGAATCGCGGTATCGACAAAGGAGCCGACCTGCCACAAGAACTCCTAACGGTAAGCACATATCTTATGTTGCAGTCAGATTGAAAGAAATTTGTTCAAGTATGCCATTTAACCTGGCTTTTGGTTCTGCACCTTGATTAAATATATTAGTTATAGTTAGTGTAGCAGCGGGGCAGCCAGGTGCATTTGATATAATGGAAATAATTTTATTAATATTCATCGTTTTTGACGAAGTTTTTTAATTTGTACAATGTTCTAATATTATTGATAAACTCTCCCGTTTTTCTAAGTACAGAAGTGTTGTTGTCCCAGGTTCACTTTTGTGAAATACTATCATTATGTGGGATGGCATCCAAGTGTTGGCATATCCAGGCATGGATTTCAAAAGTCTTATACGACAGTTGTAATTATTATGTTTGTTTCTAGGGACTTTATGAAAGTATTAAGAAAGAGCCGTTTAAAATCCCAGAAGATGATGGAAATGATCTGATGCATACATTCTTTAATCCTGTGAAGGAGGGTTGGCTTTGGAAGCAAGGTAAGAAGTTTGTCATAATGCAACATCTAAACATCAGTATGATTCTCACAGTAAAGTTGAAATACAAGGGGGATAGTGTATCGCATAGCATGCCAGCTTGACTGCACAGCATTGCCAGTGCTTCTTCTCATTTTGTCACTGCCCTCTAGCGAGTGAAGGCCGAATCAACCTTGGGCTCCTGCAGCTATTGAACCCGCGACCTTCAGGTCTCGACGCCAATTTTGTTGCCACTTATCACACTTTTATGTTTGTGCTGTTGTGGCTGTCAAGCTACAAATTGGTGATAAGGAACTGATATACCGGGGTAAGACGTACTTCAAGGATGGAATTAAAATTATGCTGGTGGTGCTGGGTATTTTACAGTTGATGATGATTATTATAACAGCTTTTCCTGTGATTTTGTGCAGCAGGAGGTCGCTGTAAGTAATCAGCTTTAGTCTGGCCAGGGAGTTATTTGTTGGTTGTTTTTGTTCTAATGCTTTCCTTTTTATTACATTTTTAATTACGTTGCGGTGCCTCGTAGGGCTGTGATACAGTGTAATTTTTGTAAATCATGATTATTTTCTTGTTTGCTTTTCAAGAAATGTGACTTCTCTACAAGTGTGTGGCTTAGACTTAGAGATTATTTTCAATTTTGTGAATGCATTTTTATATCCATAGCTGTCACGATTAAGTGAGGGTTTGAACTTGTCAATCAACACTAGCTGTTGTAGTCTTCCCTTTCCTAGTAGAATTATTTTGCTTATGTCCATTGAGTTTACTTACCATTTATTTACTTATGTTAATGTTTGAAATTGTTTTATATGTTATTCTGTATTTTTAATTTGTTTTCTTCTTTTACGTTTGTGTTTTAGGAACATCCAAATTAAGTAAGTCATGATTTGCATTTGTTTCAGTAGAAAGTGACTGATTGCATTATGCCTTGTGAAAATAACTTAGATTTAATCATCATTTAATTTGTCCATATTGTGATGGTACCTGGCATAAAAACCTAGCATAATTCTATGCTAAATATTGACTCCAATACTTCTTTATGGCAGTCGTAAGTGCCCATCACATTCAGGTGATATTTGAAGGTATGCAGTTACTATGCACAAATGTATTTGTATGATTCTTTGTACTGAACTATCCAAGTTCAGGAACCTAGTGATGAAACACAACTTCTTATACATCCAAGTACACGCACAAAACAAGTATTCCAGTAAGTCTTGTTGTACTTGAGTACAGGCACTGAATACCATAACCAATCACCAATACTTGGGAATGGGTGGTCTTTTTATTGCTGTCCGGCATTGTTATGTTTTATTATTTCCTAATATATTTTTGTTTTGTAAAATGAATTTATGCACTTATAACTGTGTTTGATGAAGGGTTAATCTCTTCCTGAATTATTTATATAAAAATATTTTAGTAAAAGTACTGTATGAGCTTACTTTAAATGTATTTTTGTGAATTTGATCCATGTAGGTGGACGTTACAAGAGCTGGAAACGGCGATGGTTCATACTAAGTGACAGTTGCCTCTACTATTTCCTCTTTACGACAGTAAGTCTAAGTCATCTGCTTGTTATTAAATGTAGACATTTGTGTCTGCAAATCTTGGAGAGATATATGCTTGTTTTGTTGTTGGTTTCAAGGAAGATGACGGCTTTTGTTTTGTGCTGCTTTGAAATCTTGATTTTCAAAGCATGCGTTGGTTGAGTCGCTATTGCATTGTTGTTAAATTCTAGGATAAAGAACCAAAAGGAATCATTCCGCTGGAAAATGTCAGAGTGCGAGAAGTGCCGGATCGTAACAAGCAGAACTGTTTTGAGCTCTATTCGGATACTAATGACGTCATCAAGGCTTGCAAGACGGACTCTGAAGGGAAAGTAGTAGAAGGTAATATTGATTGTGTGTTTCCTTCCTTCGAGATTAACATTTTAGGTAATCAAAACTGGTGATCCAGGTGGTGCATGTGAATGTGGCCAATGGTTATGTTGCAAATCTTACGCATCTGATGTCTCCCTCTATGACAGGGGTGGGCAAAATACACCCGCGGGCCATCTGGCCCGCCAAGCATATTCTAAATTTCTAATGAAAATTTAACAAATGACTGATTTTCCCATAATTTAAATATTTTCAAAAGACTTTTACTGTGTTATATAAATATCATTACTTAACACGAACTACCAGTCACAAGACCATTATGAGAACAAATGCTTATATAAAAGCTTTATATTTTCTATAATATAATACTTTATAGTTTATGCACATTACACAGTGCAGCCCGCCAGTTATGTTCAAAGCATATATGCGGCCCTCAAGCCAAAAAAATTGCCCACCCTGCTGCTCTATGACAAATGTATGAGAACCTAATTCTCTGACATAACTGTTTGAAGTCATGTGAACTGCAGTTTTTGGAAGCTCAAAAGTTCATGTACTGAGCCCAGGCACAATATTTAGGTTTAGTGTTTGAATAGGAGAATTGCATCATGATCCTATTCACCAGTATGGAAATTTACCTGTTGAAGCATCTATCAATGCAATTGATAAGTCTGTCAATTAGACAATAGTTTTCAAATGACACAGAATCAATTAATACATCAACACAACAATTTCAGTGATTGCCGCTGATGGTATCAATAATCACCAGCCAGTACTGAATTACTCAAAATTCCATGGAGACTAGCCAATTCTGCAGCTTGGCTCAAAATTCCACTGCTCACAGAATACTGTGATTCTGTTTATTACTTATTGTCATCCATGAGGAAGGTCTCGGTAGGCAATTGACTTTGAACTTAAAGGTTATCTTTAGATTATGACGATTAAGTATTGTAGTTTTATATTGTGTATAACAAATGTAGACCTGGTAGAATGGCATTGGATAAATTGTGGCCGGCATCTTGTCAGTACAGAGTGTTATTGGAATAATCAGTATTTGCATTTACATTGCAAATGCAAATAATATCACTAAGTGGTAGCCTCAGCCTTGTTATAGCACTATGGAAATCGTCCAAGAATGAATGAATGAATGAAGTGGACATTGCATAATTACATATTGCTGGATGGTGGGTTGGTGTGAGCATAATGTTATGTAACACTTTTGAAACTGATTTATCAATGGTAAAGAGCTATAGCTAGAGATTTTTGTCTGAAAATTAAAATTTTATTTTATTATGTTAATATTGTTTTTGAATCCTTAATACTATTAATTTGATTTATTAATTGGGAAATAATTCCAAAATTTAATAGGTTACTGAAATAAACCTTGTTATATTAAAATGTAATAAATGTACTTGCACTTTAAAACTAGAAAAATGAAGTAATTTGTAAAATTATTTGTTGTCAACTGCTGAGTTTGGTCTATTGAAACATTACTAATCATTACAAGGTGGGTGAATGGGTGGGTGGGTCAAAAAGGGCCATTTCCAGTGTTACATAACTATGCAGTACCCCTAAAGATTTTGACAATAAATAAGTAGAGTTGAGTGTAGCAGATTTTGCTAAAGGGCAGCTGATCCTTAAGAGTGATTTATAAAGCATTTATTATAATTTTATGATTATTTCCAAATTTGCAAAAGATTTTGTTTCTTATTGTAAAAATGGTTTATAGAGATTACCAGCTAATCACTTAATCTATTGCTCTTAAATGACTTGTAAATTTAACATGACAACAGTCTTGATGTAATTACAGTAACAGTTGCACATTTAATTTTATTTACAGGAAAGCACAATGTTTATCGTTTATCTGCTTCGACAACTGAAGAAAAAGACGAATGGATTCAGTGCCTAACAAAGAAAGTATGCAATTGTTGAGTTTTTGTGATTTTATCTTGTGGCACTGATACCAACTTAGTCCTGGACAATCCCATACTTTTCATGTGTGGGAAAGTTAAGTTTGGACCTGGTGCTAAAATACCAGTTTCTAAAGTGCTTGGTACAAAATACTAAAGTGCGTCGTCCTAACGTGCAAGTTTCTAAAAAGTGCCCGGTACTGGTACTAAAGTACCAGTTTCATAGGGTATATAATTCATTCAGGCTCTTTTCGTGTTTTGCTCATAGATTTGATGCGATAAACTGTGACATTTTCCATTTCTTTTGAGTTGGTTTTTAATGTTTTAATTTAGTTGCAAGCTGTGCTACGAACAGTTTGACTCGCATGTAATTTCTGTCATTCTGAGAGTTTGTTTCTAAGAATAAATAGATTTTTATGAGAAATCTTGTGTTAATTTTGTTGACTGAATACAAATTTTAAAGTAACCACTCGAGTACCCACAAAATATTTATTTGATATCTGGGATGAACCCAGTAAATAAACCAAAACGTTTTATGTTTAATTTGGCATTTTAGACATTATTTTCTCATTATTTTTTAAATTTTTGTTTCATTTGATGACAGGAGAAACGTAAATGAATCTGATTCTTTCTTCTACCAGAAGTCGGCAACAGGCACCAACATGTACAGTGTGAAATCAGCTTTAGCATTATTCAGCTAGTGAGGCACACGCAAGACCTCGGCACACAATTCCTGATTTACTCATGCATTTATGTGAGAGAATTAATTATGGTGATGCAGGTATTATTGACTGTTCTGAAGTTTCCAGATAATAAAACTGTTTTATGTGTTTCTTGTTTTTCATGTATCTGAAGTGTTGCGTTGCTGTTTTAAGCATTTCACTTTTATGCTGCGAATATGTTTTGCCATAATGAAATGAAATGGTTTCATTATCTACTAAAATTGGAAGTTGTGAGGTTGTTTGGTGCTAGTTTTAGAGTGATTTTGTGTGTGTTTTGTGTAAAACTTTGTAGCTTATGTTCATTCGCCCAAATGAACAGATTGTAGCAAGGATACTTGCATGTTGTTCGGGTATAATCTTGTCATTTGATAAGAATCTTGGCAGTTCTCTAAACAGAAATTGTTGAAATATGGAAACATTTTCTAGCTGGGCACACATTTTAAAAAAACTGTACTTGTAAGTTGTAACCATTTGTTGGGAATAATTTTGTTATCTGTGGAAGGAACTTGGTCAGCATTTAAAATCTAACTTAGTATTTTACATAAATTTGGCAGCTTATGTCTGTTGCAGAGTGACAAATCTTGCAACATGTATTTTTTTGGTTCTGCAGTTTCTTAGATGTTCTGTTGTAATTTACTAATTCAAAATGCCATTGTCAAATGGATAGCTGCCCAATGCCCATTGTCAAGTGAATAGCTACTGTTTAAAAATCAGTTTGCAATTTTTATTTATTACATTTTATTATTAAATTGACAACTTTGTAAGCTAGGATTTTGCTTTATTTTTATGTATAGAAGTGTTTGCATATTCATGTCTTTTGGAGTTTAAGTGTGTGTGTAATTTCAATTCTGTACAGCTTTTGGCAATTTCGAGTAACTTATGGTTCAATTTTTTTCTGAGTGAAGCTGTGCTGTTTGAATGAAACTAAGCACAATTCTTGCATTTTATGCCGTTTTTGTAGATCTATATGATCAAGCAATTTGTATTGCAGTTGTATTGCAAATAGTAAGGACTTGATGATACATGACTGATCTGCAGTAGATTTGTCAATATTTTCAGGCTGAATTTTGACTTATTAGCTGACCATGCTTGCCTTGCTCGCTTAGTATTTGAGGCTTGTGTAATTGAAGAGCATGCTTAGTCATTTGTGAATGCGAAATGAATTTTAAATAAGCAGTCGCTCTTTAAAGAATAAAACATTGCATAGGCTTGCAGTGATAAAATTTGATAGATTCTGAAGGCAACATGTTCATTTGCAGGTGAAATTGTGAAATTTGTAGGTTTCTAATAGATTTGTTCAAAGCATCAACTTCGGAATGTGAATTTGTCAGTGAATGTGGCTGCTTATATTTTGATGCAGGATCTTGTGTTAACCCTTACACTGCCAGAACCGAGTATACTCGGTCATCCAATTGCATTTAGTTACAAAGTATTTGGCGGATTAAGTTTTTTTTCTGTTTCAGAATTTGCTACCATACTAATTATCAATTCATGTTCCATTCAAGATTCAACTAAAGCTGACATACCGTTTAGTTGAGAAGACGAACGAGTAAGGGAACAGGGCCAAACAGATGCCTGTCTTAATTGCAGAAGGTGAAGGACTTCACTTTATTAGCAATCCAATGGGTCCGGAAACAGTAGCATGCTGCGGATTGACTTGCATAGAAAATGAGGCAGGAAAAACAGTTCGATTCTTGTCAACAAACAACTAGTGTCTCTATTCAGATTTCTCAAAAGGTGATGGTGAAGATGCTGAAAGTACTTCAGGAACCGTACAAGAGGAGCCAACAAATCAGCAGAAAAAAAGAGAACTTAATCACAGCATTTGGCAGTGCAAAAGGAAATCGTCTTGTTTAGTGCCAGCCAGCGAAACGCTATGGTTCTACAGAAGCAGACAAGACAAGACATTGTTATAGCCATCGGACCTGCAGAATTTTCATCTCTTGATATGATGGGAGCTGTGCTAGATGAACGTGCCTCCTCTGTTAGCTGTTTGTCTCCACATCATCTTGATGCCAGACATCCACACAAAGCCTTCCACTTCGAAGACGTGTTATCAGAATCTGAAATGGATGCATTGATGTCTTATTCGGCATTATTTGCAGGCGCGAACATCTACCAAATTGCCGATTGGTGCCATAATAAGACTTGTTCAAATTTCATCATATTAAATCTGTTTCATAGATTTTAAAGTTTATGATTAATGTTTAGTTCACTGCGTTACGTCATTTGCTATCAATTTGGTGTTATATTTTGCCTGGAAATTGTTTCATTTACAGTGAATGACTTTATTGCTGGTAGTTTACACTGATTTTCAATGTAAAGATTTTGTGCAGTTGTGAATTTGAGCATTTCTATTTTTAGGACACTGTTGACTTCACTTTAACAGGTCAATACCTAATAATGAATATTTATCATAAAATGAATTAGGGAGAGCTAGGGAGATGAGATATTTTTATCTTATTTTTTGTCAAGAAATTTGTTGCTTTCTCAATATATTGTATGATCACAATATAGGTAGTGAACTTTAAAGATTAGTCATGGTGCTGTGTTTCAGCTGTGTCCTTTTCTAGATTTTGGTTACGGCCCTGTTTGTTTCAAGTTAAGATACTGTTAGAACTAGGTCTGATATGATGGAATGTTGCAAATTACTTAACTGCATTGCCACATGCTATGTTACATTTAGATGGTGAGTTGTCTCTTTTAACAAACGTTTGACTTATGAACGCCAAACTCCAAGTTACAGATGTGCTTCTTTTTAAATATTAGATGTTAGTATTTTTAGTTAGTATTTTTAGTTGAAGTATGTGGTTAATACGTAATATTTCTGAGTTTTCGACGTGTATTTTGTAAGACTCAATTTTAATTGGACTGAGTGCTACTGTAGTATTAGTTTGAGCTTGAAGATCACTATTGCAGTTTTTGTGAGCAGTTAGTGGTATTTTTAGATGTGAATTTTGCATTAGTGAAATCATTTATGTGTGAATTCTCTGGAGTTTGTAACTTCAAAATCTTTCTCAAGCACAATTGAAGTTGTGAAATTTATATTTTGAAGCATCTTCAATAGTTTTTCTGAGTTTTTCTGTTGCAGTTGGTTACACTTTGATGATGTAGATTTTAGAGTTTTGTTTACTAACTTAACTTATGTAAGACATTTTTTGGTTACTCACTTAATGTATGTAAGACATTTTATGGTCGTGTACTTGTGAATAACTGATTTGTCCATTTTTTGTGAGGTCTTTAATCATAATTATATTTGAACTTATTCGATCTTCCTCGTCCAATTTCTGAACTTGTCTGCCATAACAAATTGGTCTTAAAGTTGTTTCTCTCGTACTATATGCCATCGGTTGATGCTCTTGTGCATTATGAAGTGGCGCTATAGAAGTTTAACATTAGATTTAACTATAACAAGTTAGTAACCTGCATTGTTGTAGTGTCACGGTCATTGCTTATTTGTCATATTTGTGCAACCATCCATGTTGTGAATAGGATATTTTTTACTACTGGGTACTCTGAATGTCAAAATATATATTTCATTAGTGATAAAGTCAAGCTTTTTATTTTGGGTTTTAGAACAAATCAACAGTGTACTTTCTAAGCATTGTTTTTCTGTTTTCCTGTGATCACTAATATAAATCACTCGTACAGTAGAACCTCGTTATATCGAAGTTCAAGGGACCGTGATAAATACTTCGATATATCCGAGGTTCGATATATCCGATTCCTGTATCTAACACTGTTTTGGCGGGACCGGCGCTCAAACTTCAATATAAACGTGATTTCGATATAAGCGAGTTCGATATAACGAGGTTCTACTGTATTAACAACAACAGGAAGTTATCGCCGGTGAATATTCTAGTGACGTAACCTTCAGTTTAATTTCAGTGGCTCTGTTTTGTACATGTATTTTGGATTGACCTTGGAGTAATTGCATATCAGTTTGTTGGAAACTTTGTTGTGCTAAACAGAGTATGGACGTTTTGTAAGTAGCCAGAGTATCTATCTAACAGATTCACACATGATTTGACTGTCTTTATTTATTGCTTTGCATTGTGCAACTTTAGACTTTGAATAACCAGCACTGCAGTAACTAATAACAGCTTGTCTAAAATAATCAAATATAATAAACATATCTGTAATATATATAATGAATTTATGCCTTTTAATGATTATCATTTATGATTATAAAAACCTTTGGGACTTTTCAGTCATTATAAAAACAATAAATGCCAGATTGGAGACTGTGGCAACCAAACTGGAAATGTCAACATATTGAAATGTTCCGGCAAAGACATTTGGGCATTGTCATGATGTTTTTGCCAAATGATAACTACCAAATAAGCTTCCTGAAATGTCTACAGTAATGGTTTAATCTTGTTTTGAAATTTTGGGTATATGCGGGATTTTGAAGCTCGAATAATCGAAAAAAAAAATTAGATCCATGCCATTCAATTATATTTGAATAAAACATATATACCTTGACTTTATCTTGGTGGTCTAATTCTAGCCTTGCATTAGAGTTTATGTACTATATCATGTGCTAAATCAGGGATGGGCAAAGTGCGGGCCGAATGCGGCTCTCGAAGCCCTTTTGTGCGGCCCCGACATCGAGAAATATTGCGTTAATGTGCGGCCCTCTAAAACATATGAAACATTTGACAACTCCTCACTGGAAAATTCAGCATTCAAATTGGATTTACACTTTGGCACTTGATCGTTAACTAGAAATAATGCTTTTAATATTTACTAACTTTTCTTCGACTTGACAGTCTTCAATTTTATATACTGGACTCCGCTGCTCTAATCACTTTCCTGTCTTTTGAATTGTATAAAATATGCTTTAAAATTGCATTTCACTAATTATCTTCCATGTAGTCAATAGATCAAGTGAGCCAATAGCATTTGAGCCAATGCAGGTCCTTGAAAGTATACATAATACACTGCAACTGACAATACTAGTACTTTTAAAAATTCGCAGTGTCTCCCGGTCCGAAACTCGGACTTGAATAATCGAAACCTATAGGTCCGAGTGTCGGACGTCATTAGCAATTAACTAAATGTCCGACACTCGGACTTCTATCATAAAGACTTCTATCATAAAACTATGGGTCCGAGTGTCGGACATTATTTTATTACGCGTTTACTACAAGCCCGAAAGCAAAACAAAACACTGTCACTGAGTTACTGCATTAACAACTTACATACCGGAACACCAGAGGCGTTCGTCCTGTTTCACATGACTGGCAAGTGGCAACCATAGATCGCACTGCCACCATCAATCACTAGCCTATAGTACTTTACTTATGATATTATGCCGGGGTAGGGGACAATTCGGATAAGCAAATTGAGGGGACTTAACAAGGGCGCAGGGGGGACATGCTCCTCCGTCTCCCTGGTGGCTACGCCTCTGCTGGGAGGGGACAACTTACTGTGTTGCATAGCTTGTGCTGCTTGCAATGGTGTAGGTGGCTGTCCATTAAATTACGTACGTACGCAAAAAGTCCTATTTTCGACATGAGCGGTTTTGTAATTGTTACGTTGGCTATTTATAGATTTTGCGTACGTACGCAAAAAGTCGAGACCCCTCCCTGTACGCAAATTGTCAAAAATCCAAGACCCCCTCTCCCTAAGTGCGTACGTACTACAGTAAATGGATGACCCTAGGTTAATTTTTCCTATGCATTATTGAATGCCTGCCCCCGGTACGCTCCTGCAAATTGACCTTTTAATTAAAATAGTCTAAAGCCGGGGTTACACAATAAATCATACCGTCTTTACGGGGCGGAAGATGGCAGAGTGGGTTACGTGCTGGAGCGTCAGGCTGACGGAGCGGGTTCAAGCCCCGTTAGTGCCCCAGTCGTTTTCACACAGGCAGTAATGCCTTCTAAGCCACTTTAAATCATGCTAAGTTTACAGTAAATGATACCGTCTTCCATTGAAGTAGCAGTTCAATAGCCGGTAGCCAGTGTTTATTCTAGCCCCCTTGACATAGGGGTGATTTTGAAATGTTTGGGGGGGGGCCAAGGTCTGAGTTGCCACACTTTGTTTGGGGGGGAATTCCCATCCCCCATGTAACATATGGGGCGAGAAGATATGAGTGGTAATATCACTGGGCAGGCACGCCGACGACACGGGTTCAATCCCGTAGGAGCCCCAAAGGTCGACTCAGCCTTAATCGCTAGAGGGCGGTAGTAACATCAAATGAGTAGCAATGGCAACATTGCGAAAGTGTCATAGGTTCGGCGGAAGAGACTGGCCACCGTCCGCCGATGTATGGCTCAGCCACCTATGGGCTGTTGGCTACAAAAACACGGATCAGCACCGGACCCTACGGGCATTGAGCCTACGGGTGAAATCTTTACTTTTACTTACATGTAACATATAAACAATTTGGGGTGACTTTTGGGGAATTCTCCATAAGAAGGCCTAGAATAAGTACTAGCCATTAGCCCGCATTTCCGCACAAAATTCAGAAAGAGTAAAGAATAAAATCCACATAGCCAATCACATACAAACAAAATTACAGTATTATGCAGACTTAAATTGCAAAGAAAGCTATTTTAACAGTTCGTATTATAATTCAATAAAATTCCTGAAGACAATTACGTAAACGAAAGTACAATATAGATATGCATAAACATCCACAACTGTCATATGCACAAACATCCACAACTGTCAGTTGCTGTAGGTAAAAATTCATAAATTACCCCAAACAGTGCATTACAAAACCATTCTTTCACCCTCGTGTTTCTCTTCTTGACACCTGCACATGCATTATGCCACCACTGCAAACAACCATCACAACAGATGGAGCCTTCCTTTGCGTTCTTATAACAAGAAGGGCAAGGCCATATCTGTTGCCTTGACTTCATTTCAACAACCTCTTGCACTAGAGTCCACGATTAGAAGTAAAAAATGCCTGATGGCCTCTAGCTCGACAACTATGTCATCGAGACAAGATGACGACACTCGATCCGGTCTGGTTTCGACTTCATTCTCTGCGACAAGCTGTCCGTCAAGTGCGGCTTCCGCAACTTTGCCATCGACAAACCACTTCAACATAACTGCAATGTAAATGCACACCATGAGCAGTTTTGAAAATCGCTACATGGCTAGAACAAATTTCAAAACATAAGGTTCAGTGCCAGTGGCGGTTCTAGATTTATAAGATTGGGGTGGTGGTTGTGTTGGACTATGGGGGGGGGGCGGCTAACATAGGGCTACACTAAAGTAACAAATGTTATAAAGTTTAGTACACTGTCACCATCTCTAGTGTTATGACTACCTCATCGGCTGTGGCGGCACCATGTTAAAGTAGGTTAGGGGTACAAAACTGTTACATTTTCGTTACGCCCCCAAACTTTATTGTAATGGTGGGTGGTATTCTGAATTAAAATAGCAGTATAATATTAGTATAATATCAGCATAAAGCTTAATAATGTCAGAATAATTGTTGGATCAAAAACTTTTGGACAGTTGAGGCTGTTGAGTGAGTAGACCATTTGACCCGTTGATTAGCCCCTCCCCAAGTTTTTCGGAGTGGGGTGGGTGGGGGCTATAGGGACCATGGGGGGGGGACTATGCTATAGTGTTTGATATTTAAAGTAGTTCATTTGAGTCATGCAACAAAATACAAGCAATGGCAGCAACGTTGTATATGACATTGTGAGATGTAGCAATTTTTTCACCATGTGGTGTATTTTTTAAGGAAGCTAAATTAACAGTTACTTACATCTCTGGCGATCCTGGATTGGTAGATGGACAAAGGCCGAGGCCGGACAGATCGAGCTCGTTTCTTTGGCAAGCCAATGACTGTCTGGTTACTGCCCTTGGGACGACCCCTTTTGGGCAGGCGTGCAGGCATGACAATTTTGCTGAGTTCGGTGTTCATTTCGTCCCTGGCCAATCAAATTTACAAGAATATCAATATTTTCCACCTCTCCCGCGTTTCCTGCAATATCGCACGAGCCAGACGAGTGCACACCAACAGGTTGGCCAGCCAGATGCACATCGATAGCAACGTCTTTATCGTTAAAATCCTGTTGCGGTACACTACAGACAGGTTCACTACAAGTCGATGAAAGAGCAGTAGTTGCCAGCCGATTTGAGGTGGATGCTGGTGGCCTAGTTGAGTGTTTTGTTTTGGGGGAAGATGCAGTGTCAGTCAACTTCCAACAAACTCGCTCACATCATCGATGACAGCACATTGAGGTAGGATTAGCACTGTCGGGATGCAGACGAATACCAGGCTCTGAAGAGTTACTAGCTCAGTAACATGTGGCTTGTGACGCCTGTCAAAACAGCAGATGGTTCATTAGAGGCAACTCCTGAACTGTTTCTGATGCCAGTAGCAGATCCGTCCTGAGCTAGTGAATTCACTGGTAGTCTCCGTGTCTGTGTCAGGATCGTCAGCTAATGAAGACGAACCACCCTCAGCACTGATGATAACCTTGTCATTCTTCATCCACATCGACGCAATGCTTCAGGACAGCCAGGCGCTCTTTATAAGTACACATGCCCGGCTCTGAACAAAGCGAAGCCAATGTACTGCAGATATTTTTCGACCTGTGATATTTTTCCGCTTGAGTCAAGGTCTTCTCCACTTGATTCGCAAAGTGTTCACGCTGAGCTCAACCTCGACGGATCCTCTCTGCTAGCAATTTTCAGCTGGCAATGGCTCATGTAGCCCTTCTTCATCCAGTTTTCGTTACACACCTCTTCAGCATAGGAAGGCAACTTGCTGAGTCGGTGGAAACACAAAATGTGTTTGCAGACTAATTTTACAGCTGTAAAATGCCAGCAGGAGCACACAACGGCAGTACACTGAACAGGTCCAGCACTTGATGCAAAGAGCATGTTCCCAACTGGTCCGTCTGGCAATGGCTCTAGTTTCTGTGACTGGACTGAGCAAAAACTTTCTGAAAAGCATATGTCGTCAGGTTTTTCGGTATTCCACAAGATCACCATTGACGGTAGTTTTTACTAGGTCTTTTCACACTCATCATCAATGCCTTGTGCATTCTTTCATTTCTCAGAGTATTCAGCACTATCTTCAGTTCAATGAAGAACTGCTGCAGAGTGGCATATCTGGAACAGACACTTTGATTTTTCCGTTGATGCTTTCCAGACGGTTGTTCGTTGTCTCGCCCAAGGTCAGCTGCTTTTGGCATAGGCCTTCAACCCATTCCTGACGTATTTCATGCCAAGACGCAAAGTAGTCGCTAACTTTGGCAAGATTCAGACTCGTTAGTCGCTGGCGATGTTTTTTCGTACATTTCTTCAGATCTCGCATAGATCATATCGCTGATAATGCTGAGGCAAACATCTCGCTGTCCTGAATTGATGCACATTTTATCGCAAGTTACCGGCGTCTGAATGTAAAAGCACATGGTACCTACAAATCAGAAGCGATCCGATGGAAATAGAGTACGAACAACGCCACGTTCCACGAAATCCTTATCTGTCATAACACTTGCCGTATACTGCCACGATTCATTCTCTTCCTTGAAAATGGTCAAAGCCATGGAGATTGTCTCCTTCGTTTCCGCCACTACCAGGAAAACAAAGACTATTTCGCTCATGCCATTGCCATCTATAGCGCATAGAATGTAAACGGGCATCCTAAGATCAAGCAACTTGTAGGTGGCATCCAAAAGAATGATCTCAGGATAAGTCTGGTACACTTTCTTCATATATGCATCCTGATATGTCAGCCCTTTAAATTCGCCAGCCGTTTGTGAGAACCGAACACGGATGAAGAACCATTGGCAGACAACTGGTGAACTAGATCCTCCAGATCATTGGCCGTCGTGGACTTCAGTCGGACCGCGATGTTTGCCAGATCTTTCAAAATGATTGGCTTGCCTGTTGTCTGCTACGCAGCGTTGTTGCACCATTTTCTTGTTGGCATTACAAGAGAGCAACAGTTCAGTTTCTCTCGTTCTCGTAAGTCAGCCTTCGCTGCGCTGGAAGGTGACTAAACACTTCCTAGCAAACAAAAGCATAAAATGCAGAACATTTAACCTGGATATATTTGAAGGATATATCTGAAGCTTGGATTAAGTGGTGAACCTTCTAACAAACACTGGTCTAGTGAGTAATCAAGCGTTCAAATTGGATCGCTAAATCAAGAAGTGATCAATTGCTCGATTGTCAAATCTACCCAACATTGGGAAACAGTAAAATACAGCATTTGATCAATGCTCTATTTAATTATTTAATCCTACTTTCCCTAACTGATGAATACAGAATTGTACACTTATCAATAATCAAAATAGACACACAAAAATACAACAGTAATGTTTACAGTACACAGGTATGATTTTGTTAACTTTCTGCATCATTTCCATATTGCAATTAAACCAAAAACTTTGCTAACTTTCAATTTCGTTCAATTTACACACAAAAACGACAAATTTGGTTTACTCGATCAATTTCATGGTTGTGCTCACTGAGTTTTTCAGCAACGACCAGATGCTGCCCCATCGGCGACAACCAAGCCTGGCGTGCATCGGACAGCCCATCTTGAGAGACCTAAAATAGACGAGGCAAAATTTCACATGAAAGCGATAATCGCAAGCGCGTCAATGTGCATCCGGTTCCTTTATTACTTAAAGTAAAGTAAAGTATGTAAAGTAAAATCTCGTGGATTTCTATAGCGCCTTGGAAAACAGCACAACAGTAGCTGCTTATTCTTTGGCACTCAGCTCTCTTAAAATAGCTATGGGGAAGGTATATTATCAGCCAGGCAATAGTCAACATCCAAAGGGCAGTGAGGCTAGGTTGTTACAGCTATGGAGGATATGATTTTAGAAAAAGGAATGATTTAAGCTTAGACCTGAAGACTTGAGGAGATAATGCGGGTATTGGTACTTATTACCAGGAGCGGATCCAGGGGTGGGGGATTCATCAACCCCACCGGAAATAAATCGAACAAAACTGTAGACAAAAAAATGGTGTTTTTGATAAAAATAGCATAGGATTCATTCAGCCCCCTCCTACCGGGGTCTGGATCCGCGCTGCTAAATACGTTACGTTTCATCATAACAATTATTTGATTAATCTGCATCGCAACTAACTATGGATATTAAAGCATGAAAATCATTGTTTCCTTTACTGTGTAACTCGTTTTCCTTCGCCTTGCTTCTTGTACTTTTTCCCCGAATGAACAGCACAGTCGCATATGATAATAAACTAACTCCTTGTTAGCGCCTTCCACGCGTTTGGGGCATCTTTCTTTGCGGCTTCTAATGTTTTGGTGTCCCGACGACACAAGCTAATATAGTTTTCTTTTTCGAACACCGATTTCGCTTTATCTAGCTCAGCAAAACTCGAAAAAATTTCGCCTACTTCAAATCTTGCGATTTCAACGTTCGCCATTTTGGATTAATTGAGTCAATTGACTATTATTAATTAGAGCTACACTGGCGACTTTCGGATGTTGAGATATTTTATATACCAAGTCCGACACTCGGACCTATAGGTTTCGATTATTCCAGTCCGAGTTTCGGACCGGGAGACACTGCGTTAAAAATTATTAATCATATTTCGCAATAACGCAAGGAAAGCGTATTTTGACCATTTTGCTATGAAACTTAACTAACTACTGTAGAGGGCATTATTAACCTGGCGGTTATGCTATTTTGCCATACTCATAGGATTTTTCAGACGCGTAAAAAAGTATGTTCCTGACAAAATTTAGAGAAGATAATTTCAATATCTATTTCTTTCCGTTTGTCCTGGGAACTGTTGCGCATCGCCATCATACCTCCTGACTGCCTGCACTTTTCGTCCGATATTAGAAATTTTATTCTACTACCATTATGGCTAATTTGTGGATAGCCGGGCAGAATAAATAAACTAAAAACGGGAAGTGCCAAAATTATAGTTTTCATCCGGAATTCAAAAAGTTTTTCAGCGGCCTCCTAGTAATTTTTTTTCTTAAAGAACACTTTGACGTATGCTTACATATTGAGGAGAAAGGGTATTGAAATTATAGAAGATTATGCGTACGGGCATGTATTATATATTGGCAAATTTGGCAAGCACTTTTTTGCTTTTCAGGAGATTTTCAGTGAAAGCGGCAAATTTTAGAAGGGGAGGAAATTTTAAAATTTTAAAATTTTGGAAGCGACGACCTTTTTTGCTTGTCAGGAGATTTTTCAGGGAGGAGCGGCAAATTTTGGAAGCGACGACCTGGGCCATGGGCGAAATGAGTGCATATATATACATATCTATATACACATATTTATATATATAGGCCTATAACATATATATATATGTCTTATGAGTGCATGTATATGTGTGTTTTATTTTTAATTATCAAAGCCGCACCAAGCATTCTGCCTGCCGTAGGTCAGTTGGTGCACGGTTGACTTGGATTAAACTGATTGACTTTTGGCCTAAGTAAAGGTCCTATATAGGCCCTTCCAAGAGCAGATGTCTAGACTCTAGAGCAGCGGTTCTCAACCTGTGGGTCGCGACCCCGACGGGGGTCGAATGACGATTTGCCAGAGGTCGCCTGAAACCTTCGGAAATATGGGATTGTCTCTTTTTTCATGCGCAAAACTTGTAATTGTACAAAATTTTCCAATTTGTAATTACTAGTTTTTAAAACTATAATTGCCATTCAGAGGATAGGCATTGCAGACAATTGAATCCGAATGATTTCAAACATTTTAATTGTTGTAGCATTATTGTTTTTAACAGTTTGCATTATGAACGAAACGAAAGCGATTTTACGGTTGGGGGGTCGCCACATCATGGGAATTGAATTGAAGGGGTCGCGGCACTGTAAAGGTTAAGAACCGCTGCTCTAGAGGGAGAGAGGGAGCGAAACTCCCTATCGATTTCTGGTTCTGGTTGCAAATGCACCAAATAGGGTAGTCAAAATAACCGCACAATAATAGAGTTTTTAATGCAGAATCCAACGTTGCATAAAAATATTTGGAGACTGGGCCGAATGGTGGCAACTGGCAAATACCCTACAGAACAAGTCGTTACGAGAAAGCGCTTAGCAGTGCGAAGGTTAATAAGAAATCCCTTTAATTTATATGGTCCATTTATATAGCGCATTGTTTGGAGATTGTCAAAAGTCGTGGAGGTTCGTACCATCCACGCGAACTTTCGCTATTGTCGAAGCTTTCTTCAGGGAACCAGTGTTGTTGGCGCTGTTGTTCATAAGTTCATAACACGGCAACGACTTTCATTTAGGCACGAACGAGTTTGCTGGCCGAACTTTGCTCTACGCAAAGTTTGCACAAACCTAGCTTTCCACGCAATCAGTTTTTGGCCGATGGCCGTTGATATTCATTGTTCGAAAGTAAAGTCAGGCAACGAAGACAGTTGTTTATGCGCTCCATGCTCTTGTATCCAGGCTACAGCACGGAGGTCTCGAAATCTGTTTACTGAGATACATTGTGGACTTTAAGGATACTGGCGTGCCGCCCATTTGCTAAGTGCGTATTTCTTATCGCTGGCCAATTGTTCATACTGATTCGTCGCGAGACTCAAGATTTAGAACAGTGCTCGGGGTTCATTTTCTGACTTAGAACGCAATTTTTTTCGTCGCTTTCAAAACAAATTGTAAGCTTACGAGTAATTCATATTTAGGTTTTTGTTAACTAATGTCGTGAATTTGAAACGATAATTCGCTGAAAAGAAGAAATTTGGCCCGAACAGCGTCGGTCGTATTCTCAGGTTCGTACAGTCGCCTAATATGGCTTTCGACCGATCTTCAAACATTCTTCTGAATTTCATAATTTTCAATCAGTTGTAAGTCTTAGTGAAAAGATCCTGGAATCCAATTGTTGGATTTAACTAGACATATTCACTGAGGTATATTAGTATAAGCTAATAGTATTTCTTGTGTAGGTTATGGTGAGGTTTTCAATCTCGAGGTAGATACTACCAGTGGCGGTTCCGGGATTTCTTGGTGGGGGGATGAAATGAATTCACAGGAAGTTGGTGGAGGGTGAAAGAGAAGGAACAATCAATAAACTTTGCCGAAAAAGGCTGACAAAAGGTAATTTCTCCTAATTTTACTACACTTTCAACGAAAAATACGTTTCCAAGCAAAAAGGTCATCCGCAGCTTTTCCCCGTAGTTTTACTAGACTTTTATCCAAAAATAGGTTTCACAAGTGAAAAAGTCAGGAAGTCCGGTGGGGATGCATCCCCATTCCTCACTCATCTCCCACGTGGAACCGCCACTGGATACTACATAGGCCAACACTTCTCCTCGAGAGGCGTGGAAACCATGGTTAAGTCGATTGTTCTGATGATAGATATTATAATCAGTTTTTTCACACAGTTTGGGGCTGGATTTCTAAATGTGGGAATGATTTCTTCTAAGATTCCAACATGCAGACTACTAATAATAAAATATAACAAGGTTTAAAGTGGTTCAGTAGGGACTGCCCTGCGTGAGAACCACTGCCATAGTCTTTGTGTAATGCCGGACATATGGCCTAAAATATCAAAACGAGAAACGTGCATGATAATTTGCTTGCAGTGCGAATTGCAAAATTATTTTGCATTTTCAAACTGTGCTAAACATTGTGAAACGGTAAGCGTAGGCCTAACTCGTTAGGTCGATGCGTTCCACAGCAGTCTATAGTTGATACCTAACTTTGTGAAGCTTGACATTTTCAACGCAAATATGAATCACATCTAGATAGGCTACAGGCCTATTACGGCCTATTGCCTATTACGGGGAAAATTTCTCCCTCTGAAAGTGCAATAGTGCCCAAAAATATAAATTTAAAGTTAAATTTAAAACTATGGAAATCTGACAAAAATATTGTCTTAATAAGCTCAAATATTCCAGTTCATTTACCCCACCCACCCACCCACCCACCCCGCTCAACTCACCACAAGACTGAGAGGAATGCACATGCAATATGCAATATTGAGTAGAGAAATCTCTGGAAAACAATATTTAGAACAACACCGCCATTTTTGACGATCGCAGCCATACCAACCGCTTTTACTAAATGTAAATGCAGGTTTGTTCGTCGTTCGTCTATAACTGAAAATGCGTCACATACGCGACCCGATCACCGGCTACTGCATCATCTGCGAGAAGAACAACATCCGTCACTTCGTCGCTCCGGACGAACTGGAAGGCGACTCGCTGTCCGTGCACGGCCAGGACCGGCCGCGCAGCAACGGCCGCGGCGGCGGGTACGAGACCGCCGGGAAGAAGACGATCCACGTCGCGTCATCGTCGTCCAACGGAAGCGATCCGGGAAACAAAAGCGGAAAGTCGACGTCTCTGTCACGTCCGTCGTCCTCGGCGTCGCTGAACTCCGATGATTACGGTAGACAGGGATCGACGTCCCGCTCCACCTCGAAGCTGATCATCATCGAAAGACACGGCAGTTCGTCTCCCTCTTCGTCCCGTCGCTCGCCCAATCGATCCCCGTCTCCGGCTCTCAGATCGCCGAGTGGCAAACGGGGGGCTTCGCCGCCGAGGAGAGGAGGACGCTTTCCGACCTCTGATCCCGAGTCCGGATGTTTCGGAAAGTCCAGGTCGTTCTGCGGCAACCGCTGCTGCAAGGGAAATGGAAATCTTTCGAAGTCGAGGGTCTTCGACGAGTCCACCAATTATAACGTAATCTCTCTTCTGATGTCATCTTATTCCTGTTAAACACTAATTTCATCCTATCGAAATCTGGTTCTGACATTGATTTATCCAGGCCAGTTAGGGAAGAAATTCCCTCCACCCACTCCAAAAACTCAAAATTCCGCCCCACAAAAAATTCAGCACAGACACAAATGTTTGCATTGAGTTGTGTCTCTTCCTCTCCAGCCAAGTCAACCCCCCTCCCAAGTCCTGTAGTCTGGATATAACACTGGGCTCTGAATACATTATAAGTATTATTCCCTAGACGTTATTATTATTATTATTATACGCTTTGCATAGGGCAAGTCTTGTACATTTAAATGTTTAATTATGGGAGTGGTTGAATACAGATGGTCTGGGGCGGCAGAATAATTTAAGCAGCATAAAATGCAAATTTCCCACGTTACGTTTCTTTATAATACTGCGCTGGGCTTTACGCATGAAGCGTGAAAGACTCGATATTCAAAACAGGCAACAACTACTTTTGTATGAGTTACGAATGCAAAACTTATTATTAACCCCTTAACTGGAGATCCCGGATATATCCGTCCATTTTACATTGAGTTACAGTTAAATACACGGTTAAGGGGTTAAATAATTAAATAATTTGTCGTCTACGTTTTCCAGGATGGAACTGACAGATGTTGCGGATACAGAAACTCCGAGACGGCAAGTTACGGAGCAGGGACATGGGGCATCAGGCGATGGTGTGCACCTCTGTTTACGCTTCTTGTTCTCGGGGCGCTTGCCGGAATTGGCGCTGGAATCTACTTTGGAGTAAAAGGTAAGTCGTCGTCGTCGTCGTCGTCGTCGTTGTCGGATTCTAAGTTGGTCTTATCTTATCGCACCTATATGTGACTCGTGCCTGACATCAAGCTAAGCAAGGTATCCATGGGCGTCCGGAGGGGGGTGCAAGGGGGTGCAATTGCACCCCCCTGGAAAAATTGTGGAGTCATGAAAAAAGTAAAATTGCTTGTTTCTTTCCTTCACAAAACCTTGTTTTGCACCCCCCTGGAAAAATGTTTCATTTCTTTCGCCACAAGACCTTGTTTTGCACCCCCTGGAAAAATTTCTGCGGACGCCCATGAAGGTATCAGTAGAGCGAAGCAGGTGTATAACAGAGGTTTTTGAGAATATGTAAAATGTGTAAGCTTTAGATTTGCGTGATTAATTCGCAGAATCGGGGCCGTCCATAAAGTACGTAACGCTATCTCTGACAGTTTTTGACCCCTCCTTGTCACAATCTTCCACAAATCTCATCGAACGTGACGTACTTTATGGACTTTATGTACTTTGTTGTGGTTCAAGATGTACATCTCTTCATAATGAAATATAGCTATTTCATTGAGCAGATTGACATTGGTTGTTCCACGTGGGGGATGAGTGGAGATGCATTCTCTACCGGACTTTTTTGCTTGTGAAACGTATATTTGGGTAAAAGTCTAGTAAAAATACAGAGAAAAACTGCGAATGACCTTTTTGCTTGTCAACCTATTTTTTCGGTAAAAGTATTGTAAAATTAGGGGTAAAATTCCCTTTTGTCAGCCTTTTTCGGCAAAGTTTATTGATTTTTCCCTTCTATTTTCATTCCTCCACCAACTTCCTGTGAATTCATCTCATCCCCGCCGAGAAATCCTGGAACCGCCACTGCAGATTAACTCAAATCTTCTGAATTAAAAAAGATCCTATATGGGAATGCATCTCTCGCGGTTAGACGGCTTTTTGATTGGTTGATATACTATACACTATAAGCCTATATACTATACATTATAAGCCTATACATTATATACAGGACTTTTTGTAAAGAAAGATTATTTTCCGGAACGCAATGGTTGGCAGCTCGTTGTCAACACGCCACAGCGGCCGTACAATAATTATTCTAATTGTTTTTACCATCGATAAATATAAAATGTATGATGAGAAATTTGAAAAAGATGGCTATTAGATACACTTGAAACGTCCTATTTTTTAACTTAATGTTTCAATAAAAAAACTTAAACCAGTCTTCAGATTTTCCGGATCGTCGTTCCGGCACAAAAACCCTATATATATATACAGTGGCGGCTCTAGGATTTGGCAAGTGGGGGGGCCGTTGGGGTGGCAACTTCTAATCATGGGGGCCAACCATTTGTTGTTTAATGTATGTAGCATTAAGTATAGGGTCCCAACTGGGGGGCCACTGGGGGGGCCAGACACTCAATAGGGGGGCACGGGCCCCTCTGGACCCCTCGGTGGAGCCGCCACTGTATATATATATATATAAACAGTTTGATACGTTGTTTTAAATTGAGACAGGATTAGTTGAATGCGTAACTTACCGATAAAAACACTGACGTTTTGATGCTTCCGTGAAGCCGCCAAAGAGAAGGCCGAAGCCAGTCGGAAGATCGTTAACATCCTGAAGGACTCTCAGGCCGTTTACATCATCGTCGGCACCGATCAGCAGTGCCTCAAGAATACGGTCAGGCCCGGCACGACGACGACGCTGCCCTACTGCAGCGCAATCACAACCAGGATCGTCCCGGCCACTCCGAGATTCGTCTCGCCGACCGATCCCGACTGGGTCGTGGCCATCAACCAATACTCCGGCGGGTCTGAGATCCGTCCTCTGCTGCCAGTCGTCGGGCTTCTGTTGCTGATCTGGGCCGTCAGGGCGATCCTGGTCGACCGGAGTTTCAATTCTGGATTCGTTGATACGTCAAGAACATTTTAAAAGAATCGTCGCCAATAAACCTCTGTAGATTCGACCTTATATATGAGATGCTGACGTTATTTAAATTGCACTTAAACTAGCTAGTAGGTCTGTTATCGAATCCTTTTATCCGTATGACTATTTTTATTTTACTGTATCAATAATTACAGTATACCCGAAAGTCTTATAGGATTTCCGCCGGAAGCGTGATGCACTCAATTTGGTCCAAAATTAAAGATTAGCATGACAAAATCGAACTGACCATTATTCACTGCTCTTCACTCACTGGAAAGGAAACGGAATATTTTTGCAGGGAATTTCACGCGGACTTTTAAAAATAATAGCCAAATTTTCTGCCTGCTGAGGAAGCGCCCAGTCGCCCAAGGACAGATCCAGTTAAGTCATAGACGCCATTGGAACATATATAGGCCTAACTGATCGGATTTCGTGATAACCTTTTAGATCAGCGGTTCTCAACCTGTGGGTCGCGACCACGGCGGGGGTCGGACGAGGACTTGCCAGAGGTCGCTTGAGACCTTCTGAAATATGAGGTTGTCTTTTTTCTTATGCGTAAAACTTGTTATTGTACAAAATTTCCCCGTTGGTTGTTAGTTTTAAAAATACATAATTGTCATTCGAGGATAGACATTGCAGACAATAGAATCAGAATGATTTCTAACATTTTAATTGTCATGGCATTATTACTTTTAACAGTTTACAGTAGGCCTACATTATGAACGAAAATAATTTTACGGTTGGGGTCGCCACTTCGTGGGGAATTGAATGAGAGGGGTCGCGGCACTATAAAGGTTGAGAACCGCTGTGCTAGATTCAAAGACGCAATGCTCGACTTGCTTCAGTTCGAGAGTTTATCCCTCAGATTCCTCCCTCTACTCCCACTTTGGTCGTTGGTAAACCGACTGCCCTTGGAATTTAAACATTTGGGATGTATGGAGTATTCCGATGCCGCCGTATTTTTAAATCTAACAATTGACACAACTAAGATATTCCAGTTTTCTTGGTAATATAATTATTAAATTATTTTTAAAATGTACTTGCGCGCGTGTGTGTGTGTATGTTCGTGCAGTATAGCGCCTGGCTGATGGATAGAGATATCACAGTGTCTTTGTTCTCTGAGGGAATATGAGACAAGGTGAAAAGGTGGAAAGTCGATATTTAGGGTTTTGGTAGGCACATCAAGCGTCTTTTTTCTTCCGATGTGTGCTACGCCATCTGGACAGGCCTATACACTTAGTTCCGGATTAGAAGTGACTGAGACTGTTCAATTTTACAAAATCAAATTGCCGCAAGTTTGCATTCAAGAGCAATCACTGAAAATTACAGGCTACACGGTGATGCTAACAGCGGTCATCTGTGTATATAGGCGGAATGTATAGACGTCGATAATGCAAAGGCGCAAATGATAACTCATCGTGTGTGTATTGTGAAATTAAGAAAAAATTGGACAAGGTAAACAACTAAGAACCAAGCAGTGGCGTAGCCAGGGTGTCCGGCGCCAAAGGACAAAATGTACTGATGGCGCCCCCAACTTCCGAAATATCCTGACAAGCAAAAAAGGTTCTCACCCATATCGCTTAGTTAAGTTACATAGACCATATGTACCTAACCTAAGTGAAATAGGAAATAGGCGACGACCTTTTTTTGCTTGTCAGGGTTTTCTCTCCTGATTAATAATAATAATAATGTGATTTTAAGTGGTTTAGGAGGCTAAGTAAGCCTGTGTGAAAACCACTGAACCACTGATTGCTGCATTCGCTTTTCAATCTCATTCGCTCGTCGCATTTGAAATAATGAAACTAGCTTAGAAGTGCATGTTTGTAAATTTTGTTAACAAGAATAATATTATTATTATTCGCTATTTATCTACAGCGTCTTAACTGCTGACAGGCCCGCCGAGAGAAATTCCGGGCCCCTGGTGCAGAAGGACCGTTGGGACTCTGACAAGTTTCCCCCTCCCTAGGGGGCAAAATGGATAATTTTGACAAGTTATTATGATTGTTTTTCCTCGGAGACTATGAAACATGCAACTGTTTAACCAGGCAGCGCTGGGTTTTATTGGCTGGGTTGGTCTAATGCAATCTACACAACCAGGACCCGGCTCAGACTAACCCTCCCCTCAAACAAAATCAAAATTTCTCTGCAGATTTGCACGATTTGCTCGGGTGCCTCTGCCCGAGGCTGGGTGGGTCCGGACCCGCGGACCCTCACCACTAGCACCGCCCCGTGTTTAACGGAATATATTGTAAATGAATGCTTTCTTTATTTGTTGCAATCCAACAATAAAATCTTAGACTTTTATTTAGCGCCCAAATTTTAAAAATTGCTTAAGTGATCCATTTTGCCCCGCCTTCTCTTATAATCATATTCTATGTATATAGGCAAATTCAGTCGTTGGATATATATAATATATATATATATATAAGATATATAATCTATATTTTAGATTCACAGCTTGAGGCAAAGAAAAGAAAAGGCAAGAGAGAGAGAGAGAGAGAGAGGAGAGATTTTCAATGATCGAAGACTGTACATTAAGCTCAGAATAGTCTTATATTGATTTACTCGACACAACAGACCGCTCGACTTGTGCACGGCTCCGAAACGAACTGGAAAGATTTCCATCGACCGGGGGTCGAATGAGGTTCGACCCGACTCCGCTCATATTCTCCGGTTGCATCTGTGGCGCCCCCCCCCCATCGTCCAGTCGTCTTTCTTCGAGCCTTTAATCGATCGTTCATCGTTTTTTCTCGCCGCATCAATAAATCAGCACTCCGTCGTACATCTCTGAGGTCTTCGTTTCATCATCAACTTTTCTTTCTGGTCTTTCTCCCTTTCTGCTTTATATTTGCCGGGGGCGTAGCGACGGGGGGGGGTATATCGGCATATATACCCCCAAAATCAGTCTAACTTAAAAGTTTTTTATGTGATTTGCATGTGGTTATATGTGGTTTATATGGTTTATGGCTTTATGCGGTTTATAGTTGAGATTTATACCCACCCAAAATATTTATACCCTCCCAAATCAAATTCCTGGCTACGCCCCTGATATTTGCCCGCCTCTCTTCGCCAATCTTTAGTGACCCTCTATTTCTCTTCCTTTCTTGCACTTCGTAGCTACTGCTGCTTTCTAAAGTGTCTGCATTCCTTCCTTCCTCCAGTTTTGCTTTTGTCCATCTCTTTCGTTTCTTCTTTACAGCTGTGTGAAAAAGTCCTGCACGTTTCACGTTTCACGCTCCTCACAAAAATTTTTTCTTCCTTTTATCATTATATTGAGATTTATATCCTAAATCATTAATGGTTATTCAGATATTCATAAAAACAAAAATCCCAAAAACTATAAACGTGCAGGATCAAGCTACATTTCTTCCGCTTCTTCTTCCTTTTATCATTATTGTTACGCTTAGATCAGCTCAACGATCAACTCATATTCAAAAGCTTTTCTCTTTCATTGGTATCTTGTCGACTAGTTTACTGCAATTCTCTGTTTTCTGTCATCATAAGTTTAAATATGCAGATAGTATACAACATTTCTTTGTTAGAGTCATATCCAAAACTCCCAGATTTGAACATAATTATAGGCTATCCCCAGCTAGACAGTCCCTATTTTGGTTCCTATCAAACGCCGAATTAATTATAAAACCTGTCTTTTAGTATATAAAATCATGCTATATAATGAACCCAATTATCTTTAGATGCGTCTTATCCCTCGACCTACTAATCATTCCACTAGGTATTCGGCAGGACCTTCATTTGCTGTTCCTCAGTCTCATACAGTCATTGGCACTAGTTGTTTCTCATTGTGTTTGCCCTAAGCTTTGGAATTCATTACCGATATCACTTCGCATAGCTTACACTCTACAGTGGCGTAACCACGCCCGGGCTTTATCATCTTTTGCTTTCTGCCCGGGTTGAAAAAAGATCTTTAATTTTGGTTTTCTTTAATTTTGCGCTGCCATGCAGTCACTATAGTCGACTGCAGTCTTGGAAAACAGGTGTCAGCTAGAAGTGCTGTAATTTAGAGTCATTGTGTTTGGCTGGTCTATGTATCTACGTGATATCTCGAATTTCAGCTACGGTGGTAATCACCTGTCCCAGTGAACAATTTCTCCCTATGCATCTTGCTCTACTCAGTGAAACTCTATCTAAGGTCTTTCGGGCGTCGCAGATGTTGAAGACTTATGAGCTGGTGACTGATAGGCAGTGATTGCAGGGGTAGCAGATTTGGATGTGTTCGGAAACCCGTCCTAGCAGCGGCAGGTGCTCTGGGATTTGACCTTATTGAGGTCTTTGTCTCCTAAAATTCCGTTGTCATCAGAGCAAGCGGTTGTGCTTTACGAACGGAAGTTTGGCGCCGCGTTAAGTCGGATTTTTAAAAGACTTCCTCGAATCAGCAATGGCCACTTTAGGTCAAGGAAAGAAGCGAAAACAGGAACAACTGGCAGCAGATTGATTAATTGTCTGCGTTTGGATTTCTCAACAATTCTTAAGAGATTTCAGCTGGTTAGAAATATCGGATGACGTATGTCAAACTGTTTCTTCGTCGATTGCAACCAGTGGCGGCTCTAGGATTTTGGCTAATGGGGGCCAACCATTTGTTGTTTTTATTTAAGTATAGGGTCCCAACTTCAGTGGCCACTGATTGCAACTAGTCATCATTTGTCCGACAGCTCAAATATCGGCGTCGCTGGAACTCCAGAAATGAACAGAATAAACAGTCTCAGCCTCTGAATAACTTCCCAAAGGACATTTCCAAAGGAGAACTAGAGATAACTCAATGCTGCTAAATTGCAGAATACCCATGGAAATATTTTGGGCAAAGAAACCAGTCAAACGTCGTTTTCAAAGTTGATAAGAATTTCCATGGTTGGAATATTCAGTTCAGCAGTATGCTACGTATCGCTTCTGTTGTCGTTACTGCAAAGAAAGTTCACCATTTGGTGAATCTGCAGGATTTTCCGATTGGCAGCACGCAACAGGTCAAAGGTATGGATTTACACTTCATAATTCATCTGCTGAGCACTTGCATTGTCTCATGGTGGGATCAATTTAAAAGCAAAAAAGAAAAAACGGAAGTGGCTGATTTCATCAGGCTGCCGTTTTGTAGTCCTTATAATGACCTGCATATGCGAAACTTTAATTTTCTCAAAGTAACTGACCGATTGATGTATATTGTTAAATCATTCATGTTAATTTTTAATGAGTTTTGCGGTGTTGGGGCTGTCCATAAATTACGTAAGAAAGTTTGACAGGTGTTGACAAGTGGGTCAAAATTCACCCAAAAAATTGTTCACGTAATTTATGGACAACCCTTGGTCAACATTTTGAAATCTTTCAGATCTGGTCATAGACATGTCTGTTTAACTTGGCTTATCCCCCTTAGATTGCTCCCCCGCTGTTCTGGCTGATCTCTCCGGCTTGACCTGGCTGTAATTCAATTTGGATTTGGTGCGCCATCGGCTGATGCTTTGGGCATTATGATAGTGGCGCCATAGAAGTTTACCGATTGATTAATTATTGATTTCATGGTTGCTTAATGTTTCTGCCTGCTTTTGGCTAATCAATCGTTTTTATTTCTCTTCCAGTGGCGGTTCCAAGAATTCTTGGTGGTAGGAGTGTGCAATGAATTTCTAGGATATTGGTGGGGGAATGCAACAAAATCCCGAAAAAGGTCGACAAGCATAAAAGGTCATTAGCAGCGTTTTGGCCAGTAAGTAATATAACTGAAACTTTCCGAAGGCAGACAATCAAATAAGAACGGTCATCAGCTCGTTTTGCACACAATGATAGCGGTCCGAACACAGTAAACCCTGAAAACGCTGGCAAGCAAAAAATCTCGGTGGGGGATGCATCCCCAGTCATCCCCTACGCGGAACCGTCCCTGTTCTCTTCGCTTCCGTTCTTATTCTGATTCTTTCCTATTTTATATCCTCTTTTTTTCTTGGCTTTCATCTATGTTGACCATCTTTTCCTCCCTTTCTTTTCGTCCTTTCTCAATGACCCTTCTTTTCTTTGCTTCTGTTTAATTGATTCTTACAATCCTGTGTCTTTTTCTTTCCTCCAACTTTCCTGCAATGCTTATCTCAACTTCTTTCCTTCCTTCCTTCCTTCCTTCCTTCTTCCTTCCTCTCTTCCTTCCTTCCTTCCTTCCTTCCTTCCTTCCTTCCTTCCTTCCTTCCTTCCTTCCTTCCTTCCTTCCTTCCTTCCTTCCTTCCTTCCTTCCTTCCTTCCTTCCTTCCTTCCTTCCTTCCTTCCTTCCTTCCTTCTTCCTTCCTTCCTTCCTTCCTTCCTTCCTTCCTTCCTTCCTTCCTTCCTTCCTTCCTTCCTTCCTTCCTCCTTCCTTCCTTCCTTCCTTCCTTCCTTCCTTCCTTCCTTCCTTCCTTCCTTCCTTCCTTCCTTCCTTCCTTCCTTCCTTCCTTCCTTCCTTCCTTCCTTCCTTCCTTCCTTCCTTCCTTCCTTCCTTCCTTCCTTCCTTCCTTCCTTCCTTCCTTCCTTCCTTCCTTCCTTCCTTCCTTCCTTCCTTCCTTCCTTCCTTCCTTCCTTCCTTCCTTCCTTCCTTCCGATGCTCATAAATTCGGGGTCGTGCTTTATTTCATACGTTGGTCAGCGTCTGAACCATGTGCGCTCTTGATTTAGTGTGATTAAAACGGAGATTGGCGCCTCGCAAACATGTCGATGTCGTAGAAGTAATAGTCTGTTGAACTGGACGATTTGGAGGAAAAACCGCAATCGCACGGGGCTGATGAAGGTTACGACTTTCGCTGATCATATGCTAATGCTCGTCCGACGATCCGTATTCGACCTGATGTGATTTAGTCGCTTCGTCGGAAATAAAGCCGCTACATAAACGACTTTCAATCAACCTCGTGGTCCATCGCCTCGGCGTTATCGACGCCCTTTATCCGGCATCGAAACGCCCGACGACGACGCTCCCGTCTAAGCCAAGCGTCCTCCGCCTCCTCCTCCTCCTCCTCCTTCTCTTACATCCGTCGAGGAAAAGAGATTATCCGAGAAAACGTTAGTGCAGCATTCCAAAAAACTGCCCATTTCCGACTCATTATTAGGCTTTGCAGTCAGTCAGTCAGTCGGTCAATCAGTCGGTCAATCAGTCGGTCAGTCAGTCAGTCTGCTTGATTGTCTGTCTGTGTGTTTGATTGTCTGTCTGTCTGTCTGTCTGTCTGTCTGTCTGTCTGTCTGTCTGTCTGTCTGTCTGTCTGTCTGTCTGTCTGTCTGTCTGTCTGTCTGTCTGTCTGTCTGTCTGTCTGTCTGTCTGTCTGTCCAGGTTATGCTATCCATTTTAGCTATCTACCACAATCAATGCGGGGCGGGAAGATGGCAGAAGTGGTTACACGCTGGACAGGCACGCTGGGTTCAAACCCCCGTGAAGCCTCTAAGGTCTACTCAGCCTTACTCGCCTGAGGGCGACGGCATAAAAACGAGAAGCAGCGTTCAGTTGCGAGGTGAAGCGCGGGTCTAGACGTACGGCCCAACGCTCAAAAAAATTACAAAAACTGAGCATGAAAAACTTTACCATTTTTAACCATTTACATTTGCGGTCATTGGCGTCGGCCAGGGGTTTGGCTGAAACGACCATCTCTCACGGCAAAGATAATTATTAATGGAAAATTGGATGCAGTGAAAGACATTTCTCAATTTTGAAAAAGAGCGATTCTCCTGCACTAGTTGGGCAAGTAAGTAAGTAAAATCTCGTGGATTCGATTCGTATAGCGCTTTTGAAGCAGTACAACGGTAGCTGCTTATTCTTAGGCGCTTGATAGTTTGATAGGTGGTTTCTCCCCGCTCTGGGTGAGGCGGGGGGAGACAGACGCCGTTAGAAAATTAGCAAATTGTTACTTCAGCGCGATCTTC